>VYZP01045978.1:0-12174 GCA_013400635.1 Hypocryptadius cinnamomeus | reverse complement strand
ATAAAATATCAAATATAATATAGAATAATATATCAAATATAATATAGAATAATATAGAAATATAACATAATGTAACATAATAGAACATAACATAATAAAATATAATAAATATAATAATATACAATATATTAGAATAATAGTTCCTAATGAATATATAACACAATAAATAATTATTCCTCTGGGAACCACAGCCAGGCTCAGGCAGGGAGCTGCACAGGAAGCCATGTGCTTTTGCAAACACAGCATTCAGTGGGTTTGGGGTGAGGGAAAAGGACCCAGGCTACTTTTCCAGAAGCTGGTGTAGCTCAGCAGCAGCGAGTTGACAGGAATGTAATGTTCTATTTGGACACTGGCTGCCTTTCCAGCCCTCTGAACACCATCACTGAACACAGAGCTGGGGCTCTCAGAGACAGGGCCCAACCCCCAGAGCAGAGGTCACGTGGAAAACAGAATTACACTGAGCTAGTCACACTCCTGGGCTTTGTTTGATGGCTTTCCTGCAAAAGGCAATTCCACAATAGAGGGCTTTAGGAGCTGAACTGAACCTAGGAATGTTCATTTATCCTAACCTCACAATCTCACTAATTAATTAATGCAATTATGTCCCTGCAAACAGTTCTGCTGATGCCTTGAGAGGTTGCCCTAGAGCAGAGGCTGGACAGAGCTAAAGAATGAAGCAGGGATTTATTGAAAGGATCTCTCAATGGATCCACCTTGGGCAGTACCCAAATACCCAGCACCTTGGGCTACACTCAAGATGAACCAAGATGGACTCTGAGTTTTCACACTTTTACAAGTTTCGGTCCGTTTCCATATTGGGTTCATTGCCCAATTCCAGCTCCAGGTTCTGCAGTCCCATCCTCCCAGTTTGCTCTCCTCCATTCCCTGTTTGCATTTTTTGGGCCCAAAGCTGCAATGCTGTCCTTGGTTCTGGGCTGGAAAAGGATTGTTCTGTGTGGCTGAGCTATGAGGAGAACTGCTGACACTTTATATGGAGTTCAGAGTCACATACTAAAGCAGTACAGAATCTGGAAAACATGAAAGTTAAACTTAGGGCATTGCTGCCTTCTCCCTTCTACAAAAACAATTCCTTTAGGCCACATGATCCACTAGAAACAAGTTTGCTTATAGATAGGGTTTAAAAAATTACTACTGCTAATAGATTTTTAAAGTTTCCTTAAAACTAAGCTTCACGTGACTAACTTAGGAGAGAGTGACTCTCACACAGCAGATTTTGATTGCTCCAGAGTAATCAGGAAAGATTCATTGCACTGTGCAACTCAGAACACTCCCCAAGTCTCATCTAACCCTACTAGAAAGACAGAACCAAGAAAAAATTGTTTGTGCTTGGCATGCAGCCTTTTTCTTTCCTATACTGAAGGAGCTGCTTAACCCTGACCCTTAAAAAACCCAACATTTTGTTGACTTTTATCCTCTGCATCATAGTTCTGTCTTGCTGCATGCCCTTCTACTGGGTGCAGACCCTGTGCATCCTGAAGGTTCCCAATCCCACTAAAGGTATGGGATTGGGAACCTGCCTGGGGAGCAGCACAGGTGCTGGCACCTGGAAAGAGGTGAGCCACAAGGCATAATTCAGAGTCAGTCTTAATTAATTTCTTATTTTCTCTTAACCCTCATGGGTCAAACGTGTTTTACTGCAACCAAAAGCCAAAGTAAACCACTTTAACCACATGACTGACAAAACATTTCCAACTCTTATGACCAATATAAAAGACTTCCCAAAGCAAGGCTCACTCCTCAGTTGCATTGGCATAAGTGAAGAGTAAATTCTTTGAGAAAGATCTTTCTTGTTGTTTCCCTAAGCAGCCTGAGACTGGACAGAGCAGTGGAATTGTCCCCTCATTTGAAGTGCAATAATGGCTGGAGACACTTTCCTTCAGCCTCAATCTGGTGACATTTCTCACCCTGATTTAGCTTCCCTGTTGGCATTGAAAAATACACTTTTGATTATAATGTTCCTTTTTGGTGAGATTTTTTTTGTATACATACAGTGTTCAAATTTTTAAATACAGAACAATATTAGCAGTAATAAGTATTATGAAATACAAATAAGCTTGTTCTTACCTCTTTGCTCAAGGTTGCCCTCCTACCTGAAATGCTTGTTTCCAGACTCTAAACATAAAGAGAGCACTTTAACACAACAGTAAAAAATAAACAAAATAAACAATAATAAAAAAATGTGACTACTATTTGATGAAAAAAATGACCCTAATGTAAAAAGAAAAAAGCAGAAGCAAGATGACATTCTTACAGTGGATTTCTATATTGCTGGCTTCTTTTTATGAACTGGAAAATAAAAATTTAATCAATTTGCTTTAGATCAATAGTCTCAAAGGACTGGTGTTAAAATACTAAGCTATGTAGTACAAGAAATAAAATAATCCAATTGAAAAACAATGTACTTGCAGCATAACTTTAATAGCCTTAAGAAAGGAATCTTAATACTGACATTTTATTATTTCTGCTTAACATCTCAGGATTTACAGGTAGCCAGCTTACACAGAATAATCACAAAGTCTAGATATTAAATTAGAAAGAAACAAAAATCTGGCAACAAGTGAGCACGAACCTCACGTGAGCACAGGACTAGCAGCACATGTGTGCTGCCTTTGGGAGGAGTCTCCATCATCATCTAACCTCTCACATAAATCTCAATTAAAGCAAATATGGCACACAGCTTTCCCCCTGTTTTTCTAACCTCAGTGGTAACTCTTTTGGTTGAATTCTACTCTTTTGTAAATGCTGCCTCTGAGCTGAAAAGTTAATTGGTTCTTTAGTTTCTCTTCTGCGATTACTTTTTTAAAATTTCTGCTCTTGATAGATTTGTTTTGTCCTAAGCTAGGCTCGAGCATTATGAAGCATGACTTACAAAGTGTGCATTTCAGCAAGACCAAAGAGAAGAGCCTGTGAGCATTCCTACTTCCACCAGCTTTCCTTGCAGGCCCTATTCACTCTCTAGACTATGTGTTTGTACAAAGAGCTTGATTAAATGCTTTTTTAACATATTATTAGAATCGAATTTTTTTTTAGAATCTAATTTTTTTAAAATAGAGATATCTACATTTTAAAATAAATAAATAAAACAAGATATTGAGAAACATGTTCCCTGCTGCTGTAACTCCTCACCTCCCCTAAGACACTAATCTCAAACTGAATCAAACATGACAGACACCCCCATTTCTCAGGTCTTTATGCCCCCAAGAAGACTTTTGACAGTGTACAAAGGCAAGAAAGGAAACACATTTTGATAGGACTTCCATGCTTTCAGTCGTGAAGGAAAAAAATAAGATTACATACCTAGAAAACAGAATATCTCCCTAGAACTGCCTTCCTATTTTTTTGACTTTATGGATTTACTGGCTGGATGGTGAAGTCAAAATTTATTTATATTTCAGTTTTTATCTGATAGCTGGGAAGGGGTGATGCCTTAAGCTGGGGTGGGAACCAAAGGTGTTATAAGAATACTCTGAAGAGCATGAGTCACAGCATTAAGGCAATGGGGGATGAGCAAAGAACATGAAGCAAACCCAGATTCTATAAAAATGCAACTGCTCTCATCTCTTGTTAGCTCCAACAAGAGCTGAGGGGGCTCAGGCCCTAGAAGAGCACCTCAGCTGTCTTTAGGACCTAGAGAACAAAGTAGCACTATAAAAAAGGTAAAATAGAGTAAGAAAAAGCAAGAAAATAATTCCTTCTTCACAAAAGCAGTGTTGTTTAAAAAAAAACCACACCCAAACAAACACCACAAGACAGATCTATCAAAATAATTTAACATTAAGCATATACTGCAAATTGCTGCTATTTGTCAGCCTCTGGGCATCTTTACATGTAATGGCCAAAAAAAGCCTTTGGGTATTCATGGATAGACTTGAAAGGTCTCAGAAAACCTTCAGGATCTTCTTCAAAGTACAGGGATTTTTCTTGGTGTAAATTTACTTGACTCAATTCCCTGTTGACTGATACTTATATATCATTCACTGAAAAACCAGCTAAGTCAAATCCTCCAGTATTACTGCTGTCTGTGTCAAATGGGCCACTGGACCATCAGACTTGATCTTCTTTTCTAGTTTTTGAGACTCAGAGGGCCTACCATGTTTTACAGAGTTCCTCCTTCCTCTGGAGGAATTATCATTTAAGAGCAATCAAGTCTCACATTTGACCTATGAAACCACTATCCCAGCATCATCATTCTAAAGATACAAAAGTACAAGCTCATGGCAGACAGCTAGAGCAGTCATTGCTGGCAGATGTGCTCACCAGTGAATTCTCTCAATTGTCTGTGTTCACTTCCTAGACATATATATATGAGACCAACTCCTCTGTCCTCTCTCATGGAACTTTATCTATTAAAACAAAATGTAACTGGCAGGATTATCACGTCCCAGATTTCAATTAAGTCTTCTTTTTTTTTTCAGGGAAAGCAGAATCATGTGTTCATTTGTGACATGTATCAGTTTTTGCTCATGTACCACACTCTGCTGGTTCATCTCTAAATAAACACAGGGAGGATGGAGCAGCACCTTCAGTTTAGCTGTAGGTGTGATTGCAATCGGAGATGGCAGCATTGATATTCAGGGGATAATTCTGGAGAAAAATGGATACCTTAGAAGCTGTTTTTATGGAGACATATTAGTTGCTTCAGCTGTCCCAGAACAGCTGAAATACCTGCAAGGAACTCACCTCCAGCAGGGTGTGTGAAGGTATCAGTAGCACGCAGGTCAGCAGGACAGGTGTCAGTTTCTGACACTGTGCATCTTGTGGCAGCAAGAGAGGTGACCCCACCTGCACACTGGGGGAATCAGGCATCTCATAGCTCCTGCTTTCTTATGTTCCAGCTGCCTGTGTTCCGTTTCAGGTGAAAGTTCTTTAACTTCGTTTCATTATATATATGAACGTTTATACAGAACTTCTAGACATACATGCACACATACACAGAAAGACTCAAAAGCAAAATAAACCCAAAAACCCCTACACTCTAGCCAAAGCTATCTTTCTCTTGGGTGTATACCAAGAAATCTCTGCCAAAAAAAAAAATATATATTCAATGCTAGAGTTAATATAATCAAAGGCAAAATTCCAAGAACTGCATGCTAACACAGTAGTACAGCAGGTTAAAAAAGAGAGATTACTACCTTTGAAATTATTTTCCACACTGTTCCCAATAATTGCAAGACACTGGCCACATGGCAAAGCCATTTAACATTTAGATGACATGAGACAGATAACCTGGGGAACAAAATGACCCACTGTGGCATTCCCTGTTTCGTGGGGAAGCCATCACTTTGTAGGTGAGAATTCCCAAGAAATACTGCTGCCCATCCAGAAAGGAGCAGGTGGAAGACAGAGATGCTGAGACTCTGCAAATCCCAGTCACCACATCTGCCATGCCAATACACTTCTTTCAGCAACATTTTATCTCAATTTTATTTCATTGTCCTATGGAAACCAGTAGGGACTGTGACTTTTCTAGCAGCAAAACTGGTGTCCTGAGTAGGAAAAGGGGAGGGCTAGAAACAAAGACCTACCTGACCAAGATCACACAAAAGCTGATGAGCAACTGCAAGAAGGAGCTCAAGGACAAGCTGGATTTGTGCCCATCAGTGCTGCAAGCGACTGAGAACCACAAAAATTGAAATAATGGATTTCATATTGGGTCAATTTTCTCTTTTATTTTTAAACTTAATAACTTCAGTAGTTCAATAGTTTGGTAATTAAAGGAGTGTTTGGCTTACTCCTCCACCTTGTCCCTGGTGGAGTAAGTGTAATGATACTAAAGTCAAGTATTGCACATTTCTGTGGGTTTTAAGGAGAGAAAAGCATGGGTGAGAGGCAACCCCTACTAGTAGTTAAGTTCATGCATCACAGTGTGTGACATGTGCTCACATTCTCCTAAAACCAAGAGGAGTCAGGAGTTTCCCCTCAGTTTATCTGTTTGCAATACATAGGGAATTGTTCTGGAAATTAATAAAAAAAAAATTAAACCCAAAGCATGTAAAGAGTTTCAATAATATCAACTAGGACTGCTCAGCTTTCATGAAAAAGCTCCTATTTCTCTGTGGCTTCAAAGTGGAGTTTGGCTTTCCTGGTTTCCCTTTTACACACTGCTATTTAAGAATTTGATGTGGTAGTTGGTTTGACAGATGATAGGACTGCTTGCAACTTACTCATGTTTGGATCCCTATGTGAAAACTTCTATCCTTTTTTTAACCACTAACCTCATCCCTTTTTTTTTTTTTGTTTTAACAAAAGCAGAACTATTCTAGCTTTATTTCCTTTAATTAATCTTCCTTAAACATATGGCAGCAACGGAATTATCGCGAGTGACCTCCAAACTCTCTGCATATATTAAGGCCTGGAGCTAATCTGGTTGCGTGTTAAATTTAGTTCCTGTTTGCTATTCCAAGTGTGGCTACTGTGGAACGGTGGTGAATTACTACGAGCGCGGTGCGCGTGCGAGCGGCGGGGCCGGGGGCAGCGTCGCGTATTTCTCATCCCAAGGGGAGCACAGGCAGCCAGGAAGATGCAGCACGGCATGTTCTTGTCAGAGATCACACACAAACTGCCTCAAACACAGCTTCTGGTCCTCCCACAATGGGATATTTTTGCCACCCTTAATGACGCCAGGCAGGTGTTTACAGTTCTGATCTGTGTCCGTCTCGAGTCGGAATGAGGCACAGACACAAAATAGCAGCGCTTGACGCACTAGACCGTGACATACTGTACGCACTGCAATTAAAATAAACTCTACTCCTGGTCCTCGTTTCTTCCTGTGAGCAAACAAGGAAAGCTAGGAGGATTCATTCTGGTTTGTGGAAGGCTGTGCACTATTCTGAGAAGTGTAAAAAAATAATTTGCAGAATGAACTAAAATTCTCTGAGCCACCTTTTTAGCCTTGGCTCACTCTTTGCCAGGTGATTTCAGAGAAGGAGGAAGGAAGGGAGCTTTCCATCTGTTGAGGTGTTAGGATTCTAAACATGTTCCTGAGTTAATTTTGACTCTTTAAAGTGTGAGATAAGTTAATATACTCTAAACCAATATATCAGGTCAATCAGCAGTGCTTTTCTCAACATGAGCCCACTCACTTCCGCCGCCTGCTTACAGGCTCCAGAGGCTTCTAGCTCTGCAGCTATGCCTCCCTTAAGAAATGAAATGTTCAAGTGGTACCAACAAATTATAGATGTCTCTAATAAAATAAACATGAATAGTGTGAATGGGAATAGAGACGTTGACACTGTTTATTCCCTTTGTGTTGATGGAGCATTTTTCCTAAATACTTGCAAACATTCAGAAATACGAAGTAACACCTTATTTAAAAAAAAAAAAGTGGAAAGGAAAAAATAGTGTAAAGAAACATTAACTATTTATAAAATAGTTACATCCCAGTACTAAAATTATATTTGCTTAAATAGATAAGTCCCAAAATATCTTTTTCCTGCATCTCTTTCCAGTCTTTTTGAACCAGGCATAGAAGTCTCTGAAGTATATTAACTTTGCCAGATACTATAAACCCAAAATATGTGAAATATTGTATCATCTTCTGGTCAGAATACATGAACAAATTTACTAAGTCTGGGCCTGCCTTAGTGCCATGAACTTTGCTAAGGCATTGAAGATGGCAGCGTGCAAGCCTTTGTGTTATGCTTTAAGAATCCAGAAGCCCACAGGAAGCTGGAAGTTGTGTCTGCACCATCAAGTTTAGGAGGTAATTCAGAAAACACAGTCCACAAATTTGCCTAATCCCAGGATATATTTGTTCTCTACCACACTCTGTGGTAATGGGTTCTACAAGTATAAATCGTGCAAAAGTCGATCTTTCATTAATGATAAATTTATTTACAAGCTGAAAATTTTGTCCAGTATATCAGTTTGTATATTTGTATATCTTTCTATTTTCTCACTTACCTCTTTTCCAAGCTGCAAAACAGTTACCCAGTTCACATCACAATCCATATGAAAGATATTCCATGCTTTTGATCTCTCAAGGACTTTCTAGCTCCATTAGGTTCTTTTTAAAAATTAATCAAGAAAAATTGCAGAAAGTATTCAAAATTTAAATTTATGAAATTACGCAACCTTACAAATAGATTTATCCAGCATCACAAATTAATTTTTTGATATGTGTTAAATTCCTCTGCTAATAATAACTAATATTCTATTTGCTTTTTTACCAGTGGTGAATATTGGGCTAATTTTTCAGAGAAATATTCGTAATTATTCCCAGCAGGAATTACCCGAGAGTCTCTAGTGCGGCACCAGGAAGTGAGCATTAGTAACCACAGCATCACACCAGAGAACATCTCCTTTATTAACTCAAGTGTCAGCTTAAGTGTTCAAACAGCTGAAGAAAAACAATGCTCTCTGCTAAATGTTGGTCTCTCATTTTCCTCCTGCCTGTGTCTCAACAAAAACCATAAAAAAGCAAAAGCAAAACCAGCCCTGCTTCCATCAGCTCCCCAGCCCAGCCCACTGTCCCCCCTGGAAAATCAAGCAGCCCTAATACTGACTTCAATGTGAGCCTCTGATGCAGCAACATCTTGGGGACATATCTAACTTCCAGGATGAGTCACATCCCTGTGACTCAGAATCAATAGTAATTTTAATGTGCAAAAAAAAAAAATTATGATGGCTCAAGATCCTTCCTTAGTTAGCATCCTGTTTCAATAGACACTGTCTCATGGCTTTACCAGCAGGATGAACGGAAGCTCAGCTGCCTTGATAAAATGATCATGGGAGAGAACTTTCCCTGTGCAATTCATGGCTTCTTGAAACTGGAAATTCATCTTAACAGAATACACCCAAAGATCAACAGACTCCATACTGCCACCGGTGTAGATTCCTTCTTATTGTGATCAAAATGAAACAGTACCCTAAAATAACTGGAAATAATCATACAAGTTTGCCCTATTCCTTTTTGTTCCTTTCCACTAAACACGTACCTCCAAAATGTCAGCTTGTCATCTGTCCAACATCTGTCATCATCCCTGCAGATGAGGAAAAAAAGTTGTGTCCAGGTACCCATCCTAACACTGATTTTCCCACTGTTGTGAATCCTATGCAAAAAATCTTGTTGTATTTTCTGCAGTGCGTTTAGAATGAGACCCAAAGCTGGAGAGCAAAACCTGCAAGTTTGTATTGCTGTTTTCTATCCTGCAGCAAGCAGAATATTACCTCAGGTTTAGGAGGGTCACCATCTTCTGCTTGCAGAAACACAACCCAAGGAATCTCACATGGTCACCATCTTCTGCTTGCAGAAACACAACCCAAGCAATCTCACATGGTCACCATCTTCTGCTTGCAGAAACACAACCCAAGGAATCTCACATGGTCACCATCTTCTGCTTGCAGAAACACAACCCAAGCAATCTCATGCTCCCCAGAGACCAGGCTGGATCCCTGTTGGGAAGAAACCAGTATAAAGTTTATAATTGTGACTGGCTAACCCCAGTAATGATCAATCTGAAATTGAAAGGTGAAAGGGAAACTCAGAAAGAAACAAATCCTAACTAATGCCGTTTCCAGGGAGAGCTGGAAAATTGGGGTCTTCTTAGAATCAAGACATTTTATTTGGAATTAATTTATTTAGCACTTTAGAATTTCATTTTGCTGATATTTATTAAAAACAGACAGACACATACATACATAAATGCATTAACAGAAAATATTATATCTTTGTTTTGATAAAGAGAACTAAGCATAAGCATGAGACCTAAATACAGGATTATAATCATTACTATCATTATTATAATTTGTTTAATAATAATATAATAATATATAATAATAAAATACTACTACTACTACTACTAATAATAATTATGGCAAGAGGGGGCAGGAAACAAAATCCCTTCCATCCACAGACTACTGCACCAGACACACCAAGCATCTTTAAAGATATCGAGGAGAACGTGAACTCCTTATTTGAAAAAGAGTTAGATAAAGAACTCTTTAGTTTGGTAAAGAGAACTAAGCACAGACATGTGACCTAAATATAGGATTATTATAATTACTATCATCATTATAATTGGACTAATTGGACTACTACTACTACTACTGCTACTAAATAATGACGGCAAGAGGGGGCAGGAAAGAAAATCCCTTCCATGCACAGACTACTGCACCAGACACATGGAGCATCTTTCAAGATATCAAGGAGAACATGAGCCTGCTCAGCTGACAATTTCTTCAACTGGAGAGTTTCCAGATGTCCAAAAGCTGCTGCGTTCTGTCTGTGCTTTTGGTGTGGCTGCATTTTTGTGCTAAACCACAACACTGAGCACTCCCACCCATAGCTCACCTATAATTTTTGCCCTTTTTTAACAATAGTTTCTCAATTTGCCTCACATAAAACTCCTACAGTATTGGCATGCAATGCTAACTTCCATGACAAGATCAGGGAGATGCAAGCTGAGGTCAGGAAAGGAGAAAGCTCTTCCCGTCCATTACATCCAACTCCCTATTTCTTCCTGTATGAAACTGCTATGCACATTTACATTGAACAGTATGATGTGCATGGGTGTATCTCTTACACCTGCTTCTGCATTTCCATTGCCCATAACCTGCTGCCAATGCCATGCTGACTGTTCAGCTGGTTAAACTCATTATTCTGAGGAAGGCTTTGGTTCTCAGCTATCCTCAGCTGCATGATACAGATGTTTTGCTCACTAAAAGCAGTGCTGACTATTCACACTCACAGATTTTCCTCCTACCATTGAGTTGTGTGTTTCTCTTATTAATTTTTAAATATGCTTTGCCACAAGATGGGGAGCAAACAAAAAAAGCTTTAACCATTTAAATAAAGCCTCACAAAAATAACTTCCATTATTTTATAATAGGAAAACACTAACACTGTGATATTCCCTCTCCCTCTCTCATAGACACAGAGCACCTCTCTTACAGCAATATCACAGGAAAATAGAATTTCAAAAGGCTATCAAGAACAAATATTATGACCTTTCATAATCAGAAAATTATTTTTAGATGTTTAAAGAATTCTAGACATAGTCTTCTGGGTAAAATTTTAAAATTCAAACACTGATGTTACAAAGGTAAATTTCTTTCATAATGTCTTGCTGTAAGAATTCTACAAATGATTCCTCAAAGCCAGAAATACTTTGCAAATTGAAAAGTAAGATCAGAAAATAAACAGCAAACTGTTCCATTTATGGAACAGAGAGAAATAAAACATCATAGCAATAATAGAAGTAAAACCTAAAGCTACATTAAATGCACCTTATGCTTATAAATGGAATTTATAAGAACTTCAGCATGAACAGTAGGTGTAAGCACACAGAACAAATATCTTCTCAAATACAGCAGGTGAGTGATTCACAGCCCAAATTCCCTTACTTATTTAAAATTAAATCTAGGAAATGCCATTGAAATGCATAAAAGGCTGAGCACAGACAACAAATTCCAGACCTACCACACAACAGTAATTAGGAAATGCATGGCCATAAAATCACTCTGAAATAAGTGAAATTTGTTGTCAGGCAAACCAAAGCAACAGTGTAAGTTCAACCCCAAATTTCCTTCCATCTAATAGTGCATATGGGACATTCAAACCACCAAAGACAGCACCTGACTCTGACACTCAGACAGAGTCCAGCTGGTTTTGGGTTTTTGTTTGTAATAAAAATTCCATTGTTCAGCTTTGTGTCTGAACATGGACATCCATCTAATTTTGTTTCCATTTATCTGTTTTTTAAAATTGATAATTAAAATGTCCCAAACAGCTTATAGTCTCAAAAGAGCTCCACACTTTTTTTCCTTTGCCTTTAAAATCTAATAAGCATTTTCTGTTCCCTTGCCTTCAAAGGATGACAAATTAAAGATTAATACAGTGATGGACTATTTGATATTCACTATTTTCAGTTGCATGCATACAAGTTCAAAGGTGACAACCTTTGCTTTTGAAATCTAAGCACTTGAGAATTTCTGAATGAAAATTAGAGTAATTATTGCATTATCTTCCAGCACTCAGGCATAGGAGGAGCAGAGTTCATTAAAGAAGTGACTAGGTATAGTAATTAATTCATTTTGATTCAACACTGTGGGACATGTGCTACATTCAATATTAGCAAATACATAGAACTGTCTCTTTGCTTATCTATAAAAATTTTGCATATACTAAGATATGAGATAAACCCAGTCTGTTGG
>VYZP01045977.1:64452-118564 GCA_013400635.1 Hypocryptadius cinnamomeus | reverse complement strand
TTCTGGAACTCTGCCCAGCCTCTGCTCTAGGCAGCCTGCACAAGGCATCACCCCGTGGCCTCCCTTGGAAGCCACCAGCAAATGCCACTCAAAGCTCTCCTCACATCCCATCCGAGTGTCTTGCTGCACTGCAGGAAGCTGTGCTAATAAGTCATGAAGGTTCTGTAATTCATTATGTTGTCATTATCATTTGTAATCTTTTCCCTAATTAGGTATCAGTGGGTTTCCTTGGAGAACATATGATTGAGTCTGAAATTGCTGCATATTCTCAGCAGCATATGCCTGCAACTGGAGCGCTGCTAGGTCGTGTTTCTCAAGTGTATATTTAATATATGGAGGGGTTTGGGGTTGGTTTTTTTTTTGTGCAAGAGAGTCTGCCAGGGAGGGTGTGCTCATTACTGAGTGTGGGCTTAATGTCTGACAGGTCTGGGGTTATTAATAACCAGCTGGATCCCTCCTTACATCAACTGGCACCTGGAGATGGGTCCAGCTGCTGGTCAGACCCGGGCAGGAGGGAGCCTAGAGCAAGGCTGGGTGGAGGAAACCATTCTTTAGTCTCATGCTTTAATTAAACTGACCTCTGCTGCAGCTTAATCCATGAATAAACCAGTTTTATTGCTGTCTGTAAAAACCATGGAATATCCTGAGGGGAAAGGGACACCCAGGGATCATCCCAGCTCCCGGCCCTGCACAGAGCCAGCAATCCCACCCTGGGCATCCCTGGGAGTGGTGTCCCAACTCCTCTGGAGCTCTGGGACATTCCCTGGGCAGTGCCCACCACCTTCTGGGGGAAGAACACTTCCTGATATCCAAACCTCCCTGATAATCAGGCAGAGGAGCCAGCAGACATTTCCATCATGGCACAGCCCAGGTGGCTTCTGTGCTGCCTTCCCTGCATTTGTTTTTATTTATTTCTGCACAGACCACAGTGCTGGGGATCTTTGCATCCCCTCTCCTGTACAAACACTGTCACCTCTCAACAAAATCAGGGATTAACACCCTCTCCATGTTTTCCACAGCTGCTGCATGAAAAAATGAAAAGTGAAACGAAAATTAAACTAATTTTCATTTAAATGAAAGTGTCCCACTGGCCAGCAGCCACCAGCAGTGGCCCCACTGGAGCACACAAATTTATTTTCAGCAGAAATTTAAGTAAAAAGTGAAGAAAACTCTCTGCGATATTGATGGTTTTCACACTAATGGGAATGGTTTATCTGTCATCCTTAAAACAGTGACAAAAACCCAGTTAAAAGTGCTCAGTGAGTATTCCCAGGTGAGGATTTAGAGGGAAAACTGTCCTTTCCCAAAGCCCAGAACCAGCTGACACCAAGCACATCTCCTCAATGGAAGTGAGCAGTGAATGATCCCTTCTCTCCCTGTTCTTCTTCCAGGGGAGCCATGAGCTGCAGAACTGAAATGGGCTGAGAAAGAAACACATATTTTTCTCATATTGCAGCAAGAATTGCTGAAATCATTAATACTCTAATTACCTGTATATTTATATTTATACTGTCAGTTCCTGGCATGACACTGGCTCATTCTCCCACTTACACTCAGACCCTTTATCTCATCCATCTCCCAAGCAGAGTTTCTAAAAGTTTCCACATCCTTTCTGTCTTATCTTTCCTTTCAGACAGTCGTGATAAAGTTTTTAAAAATAACTTGAAACGTCTTCTAAAATTCAAATGAAACCAAGAGATACATCTCATTACCCAGGATTGCTATTGACAAAAATAACCCTCTATCACAGGGCTTCTATCTCCCATCTCAGAGCCTGATCCTGAGCCACCAAAGCAAAAAAAAGGAGTTGCATAAAAAGGAAATATCAGACTCCTACTCGTGAAATGAGAGTTCTAAACAGTTATAGATAACAGTCCCTAAAGAGATCCATTGTAGACAGAAATTCAAAAGACTAAATCTCTGAATTTTAAATATATTTAACCTTTTGTAATTTTAAATATATTTGACTTAGTGGTGTCTTTTTGCCATGGAAGTTGCCGAATTACAAATGCTGCCCTTAAAATCACAAACCCTAAAAGTTGCCTGGGCCTGGATGTTGAAAATCAGCAAATTTCTCCAGGATTTTGAAAGCTGGTTTGGTTTTTTTGTTGCACCAAAAAGCAGAAGCCTAAAGAGATCTTTGCAAAAAAAAATTCCCCCCCAAAAATCCTTCCAATCCTTATGTTTATGAAAGTTGGACCTTGATATTTTGCTACTGCAAATCTTGAGCAATAAAGAAAAAGAGAGCAGCAAAAATTTTGTTGGAGAACTTTAAGCTTTTTTTTTTATGGTCACAGGGGCCAGGAGTAGATATTTGTAATAAAGGAGCATGTTTGAAGAAATATGGATTAAATGCAATCCTTGGCTCAAAAGTGAAGTTCTCGGCTTCATTACCAGGACTCAGAAATATTTATTAAAAGAAGTTTGAGATCCCCTGAGTTTCCTGTCATAAGACAGAACACCTGCTTTTTTCCCCTCCAAAATTATGTCTGTCCAGCTGTTTTCTTTCTGCCTCCAATGAAGCTGCTTTTGATTATGGGAGCTGTAATTTGATAATTCATAGAGATTTTACAATACTCCTGATACCCTTTAATTCCTGTAAGAGACATATGACAAATTGTGCCATACCCAGTGTGAGTTCCTTGAGAGGAAAATGTCATAAAAACTAAAAATACTATTACAACATTCATAGTTGATCCATCTAATTGGTTATTTGGTGAAACTTCTTTTAGGTTTACATAACTTTGTAAAGTTCAGTATTTAAACAACGTAAGACCACAATTTTGAATATAATTAGTGGTGAACAAGCAATGCATACACACAATACCATGGAATAGTTTGGCTTGGAAGGGACCTTTAAGTTCAACTTTTCAAAATCCCTGCCATGGCAGGGTGTCTTAGGCTGAAAATGCAAGCTGTGGCTGGGTGTGTATTCAATTCCCATCTGTCAGAGCTGGGGCAGTTCTCTCTGTTCATTGGGCAGGTTTCTTTATCTCTCCCACAGCCAATCCTCCCTCCAGATCTCTTCTGTTAAAGGGTCATTAATTATTAATTATCTTCTGTTCATGGCCAGTGAGTGTCCCTGCATGGCTGATCAAATTCCATCATCCCATGGGGAGATGCTCCGCCCAGGGGAGGAGCCAAGCATTCCTACCTGGATACAATCTGCCCCTGGAACACCACAGCAGCCTTTGCCCACTGCATTCCCAGAGGAGCAGCTTTCTTCTGCCCTGCATTCCCAGAGGGAGAGCAGGCCCATCTCCAGCAGCCCTGGAGCTTCAGAGGAAAACTCCCCCCTTGTCCAGGATCCCTGCTCCAGCAGAACCACAGCTGGCACTGCAGGAGGGCTGAGCCCCCATGGAATGGGACTGTGCCCCCACCCTGACCCACAGGGGGGCAGCTCCTGCTCTGACTCTGGCAGTGTTGGTTTGTATTGCTGCATTTTTATTTAAATTTTCCTAGTAAAGGACTGTTATTCCTACTCCCATATCTTTGCCTGAGAGCCCCTTAATTTCAAAACTATAATAATTCAAAGGTAAATGATTTACGTTTTCCATTCAAGAGGGGCTCCTGCCTTCCTTAACAGACACCTGGCTTTTCAAACCAAGACACAGGGACACTTTCCACTATCCCAGGTTGCTCCAAGCCCCTGAAGGGGCAGGAATAATCACATTTCCAAGTGTTTTCCCTGTGGACACACAACACCAAGCTGCCTTCCCTACAGAGTGCCTGAAATCAGGATTTAGCCCTCCTAGGCTCTGGGATTTTTCCCAGTGGGGCACATGGGAGAAGCCTCTGGAACACGTGAGGCTGCTCTGCTCTGTAACAGAGAGATCTTGGGGACGTTCTATCAGGAAATCAATAGAGCTGATAAAACACACTAAAAGGGTAAACACATTTTGTTTTTTGTGTTCACTGCTGGTGTTGGCACATCAGAGCATTTTTGTCAGCAATGAAATGCCAGCACACAGGGATAGGAGGTTGTGTGAGTTCACCGTGTGCTGCCACAGAGCTCTCAGCTGTGGAAAGATGAAAATTCCCTCTGTGTAAGGAAAAAAAAAAACCCAACCCCAAACACATTCCAGCAGCTGTGTTAAGCACTGCCCATCATCAGCCACAGAGATGAGCAACAATTCCTTCCCAAGGTACATTTCAGAGCTGCCTCTTGGAAGGAAATTTGCTTTTGACAGCCAGCCAAAGGATTCCCACTTAACCTCTGCATCCCAGCACGGATGGAATTACGGGGGCTCATCCAGAGGCCACCACTTCATACAGAGGGGAGGGATAAGGGGCAGAAGGGATCAGCAGTGCTGGAAGCAAGACAGGGACATGGCAGGTGAGTGACAAGCATTAGCAGCAGGCAATATTTCCCTTTTTCCCACTCACATGGGATAAATCAAAGAGATATTCAGGCATTTGCTGAATTCTACCTGGCACTGCTGCCCCAAAAGTGGCCTGAGGCCCTTCCCAGCTTCCAACACACTCCAGGATGAAGCACTTCCTCATCTATAGGGTGAAAGGAGAGAAAAACCCTTTTCTTAATCAAAACTAATTTTTACCCAAGCCAAGAAAATTAACCAAAGCCAAGATAACTTTTAAACGCAGCATTTGCTGAAGCCAGGTCTCTTGACTCAGGGAGCACATTGGTTTAATCCAAATTGCTGCTGATATAAACCCAGGTCTAATGAGATAAATCCTCTGCACTGCTGTGCCCTGAGGAATCCCATCAAAACTGGGAAATGACACCATTTTTTTTCCCCTGTGAATACATTATAAGAATTATTTAATAACACATATAACAAACAGAGGAGTATTCATAACTATTTAGCAAAACATTTTAACCCAATTTTTTAAGCACCCCAGTTTTGCACTCTCTGGTGCAGGAGCAATGAACTCCCTGAAGTTTTATGGAATTGCAGAAATTCCTCTGACACATTTTCAGGGAATTTTTTACAACAGATAGAGAACAGACCTTTTATCCTACCACTCAACTTCTCCATTAATACCCACAAATCTCAAAAGAATACAAAGAGTGCCACGTGCTAATAGCAAAGAGCAAAACTCTAGCAGATGCACCCATGAGTATCTTCCTACTCATCCCAAATATTACTCTCTGTTGCACTGGAAAATCATTTGGAAATCACTGGAAAACACTGCATTTCCTCTTTTTATTACGGATGTCATTGTCCTAATGTTTAGGAATTTTCACACCTGAAATAATAACAATAAAAGGCTGCAGAGACACAAGAGCAAAATTCAACTTCAGCTAAAAATAAACTTAGTAGGGGATAAAAATAGGCCAGGATGGAGATCCCAGCATTCCTTCCAAGTCCTCAGCTTGAACTGGTCAATAGAGTTTTCCATTATCACAAATCTAGTTAAAAGTGATAGCTCTAAACTCTCCAGGAGAAAGTTTGTGCTCCTTTTCATTTCCTTTGGATAGAAAGTGTTATAAATGGTTTTGAAAGACTAATTTTTCTTACTCTGTGTCTTAAAATAAGGGATTTAAAAGTCTTTTTCTTTTTTTCCCCTAAAATATAACAACCAAGAGCAAATTCTGTCTAAATGGGACAGAGCTGCTTTTCACTTCTGACTGTCTTGTGACATTTCTGAGAAGTTAATTTGAACCCAGAAAGACAATTTACATTGATAAATCCCTGGCATTATCCTGCTCTACTGGGTTTGTTTTTTCTCTTTTTTTTTCCTTTTTTTTTTTTTTTAGGAAAGCATTTAAAAACTGTCAAAAAGCTCATTAGTAGAAGTGTGTCTAACCTTAACTCCCTCGGCTCTAAAAATGTGTCAGACAAAGAAAAATGGAGAGAGAAAATAGAGATTTTTGGTTAGATCCAGGCCCTTAAAATAATGGTATCACGGAATGGCTTGGAAGGGACCTTAAAGCTCATCCAGTTCCTGTCCCAGGGACACCTCCCACCGTCCCAGGCTGCTCCAAGCCCCAGTGTCCATCCTGGCCTTGGGCACTGCCAGGGATCCAGGGGCAGCCACAGCTTCTCTGTGCCCCTGTGCCAGGGCCTGCCCACCCTCATAGACAGGAATTCTTTCCCAAATTCCCATCCATCTCTGCCCTCTGGCACTGGGAAGCCATTTCCTGTGTCCTGTCACGCTCTGATATCCCATATATCCCATATTTCCACACACAACAGTGACATAGCTCATATGAACAAAACCTAGAGTGGGAACTGCTGATTAAATATAAATCACCCCTCTGACGTACAATAAATTCCATTCCCTTGGAGAAACCTCACGAGGATAAAAAGGGCTTGAAATGTGCCCCAAATTTTACACAAAAAGGACAAAAATTCACTCCTTCTTTTAACCATACCTAATTCTGAACACAGAGATGTTCTCCATGGAATATAAAAGCCGAGCATCCCTCTATGCACAGCATTAGTGAGATGCATCAAAAAAAGGAAGCATTAACATAATTAAAAATAAGCATCCGTCCCATTTGTGTTTATTAAGGCAAAATGCAATTATCAGAGGCAGGCTGTGCTGGAAGCTGCCTTTGCACAGAGACGAGCCCAGCATTGCAAAGAGCCCAGCTCCACACCAGATTTATGTGCCCATTTGTAAACATTTTGTTTAAATCGTTTCCAGTCGTCACTTTCCGAGGCGCTTTGACGCGGTTTAATTAAATTCCACGGGCTTACAAACACTTGCCATCAGTTTGGAATCTGCTCAGCAGCCAAGTGTTTGGTGTGTCATCGTCATTTTTGGGAACCATGAAGTGTAAGTTAATGAGAAGTTATGATTGAGGGGGGATACTTATCTCAGAGAAGGGCAAGTGTTAAGCAAGCTGGTGAAGTCATTGATACTGTGATGAAGGGAATGAATTTTGTTACTATTTGGGGAGATTTCCAGTCCTACAGCTGCCCAAACCAACCAGAAGTGGCTTAATTGTTGTACATTTGGACGGGTGGTCAATGTCCAGTCCAAAAGGATGAAAGTTGGATCATAGAAATCATGGAATCACAGATTGGTTTGGGTTGGAAGGGCCTCAAAGCCCATCCAGTGCCACCCCTGCCATGGCAGGGACACCTCCCACTGTCCCAGGCTGCTCCAGCCTGGCCTTGGGCACTGCCAGGGATCCAGGGGCAGCCACAGCTGCTCTGGGCACCCTGTGCCAGGGTCTCCTCACCCTCACAGCCAGGAATTCCCAAATCAAATCCCATCTCAATCTCTCCTCTTTTACTTGAAAACCATTCCCCTTTTTCCCATCACTATCTGCCCAGGTCAAAAGTCACTTTCCCTTTGTCCCTGCAGGAAGAGCTCCCAAGCAGTGACATTCACTGCAGACATAAAAGCTTTTCTGTGGTTATTTCCAGGCATGAAGAGGTTTCCCTGTGCCCTCACGTCACCTCTCCGGGTTTTCAGGAGGATAACAAGATCAGTTCTTTGCAGGGCACAACATCTGCCCTCCGGCTCTCCTCAGAAGAACAGGATTAAACCACCCTGAACTCCTGCCTCTCAAGCCTGACTCCTTTCCCCTCTAAACCCTTAATTTTAAGCATAATTCTTGGAGTAATAAAGCTTTGTGGTTTGGGCTGATATTGATTAGAAGCTGCTTTGCAGATCGTATTCCAATATCTTAAAGCCTGGATGAGTCCTGAACTTGGATGTTCAGAAGTACAATGGAAGTCTAAGGAAGGTCCCAAAAGGAGCTGGGTGTTAATCCCAGAGCTGGGAAGCCAAAGAAAAGCCCCATAAGGAGCAAATTACTATGGAAGCACAGGGTACAAACGTTGGATCAACCTTTTCTTCTCAGAAGTCACAGCAGAGAGAGGGGGTGATGAGATAAGGAATTCTGTTACAGGCTTGAGAGACAGAGGAGAGAGCAGCAGAGGAGAAGATAAGGGTAAAGAATGAAGCAAAGGTGAAAAATGTAAAGAAAATTTGTTTTAACCACACAGGAAATCATAAAATAGAATTTGGATTTAATCACCTCAGCATTACAAAGGAAATCTGTGGAGCTTTTAAAAGGAAAACAGTTTAGAAAGGAACAGTTATCAGGATTCTCAGTCTTCCTGAATGACTGTGCATGAACTCCCACAGAACCAGACCTTGTCATTCCCTAAAGCCTCCCATCCCTGGAGCCAACCCTTCAGAACAGTCATTTCCACTCATTTTTATGGATCCTAGGCTTGTTGGTCGGTGCTTTGACCTTCCAGCACTGAATTCCAAACGAGAGGTTCTCTGCAGGCACCTCAGGTGTTTCCTGGATTTTCAGGAATTTCTGGGGGGCTCTGAGGGTGCCACATCTCTTTTGGGTCACAGCTGCCCAGGGGTATGTGGACACACAGAATCTGCTGGGCAGGCAGATTTGGGGGCTTGGTTCATGTGCCCTGAATTTTATTATTTGAAGTTTTATATTGAACTGCCCTTCAAAACAGACACACATTTTTAACAGGTCAGCATCCTTATCCACTGAAGAAATTCCAGTTGCCTATATTCATTAATTTGATTATGAGGATCGTAAGTTTATTAAACACTAATTGCTATCAAGACTTCCATGATGAAACACTAATAATTTATTGATATTAGTTACAGATCTTAGAGGATATCATGAGAGATTTTGCTGCATCCACCAAAGTCAGTGGAAAAAAAGAAATACAGATATAAAAGTAATACTGAAACAGCTCTTTAAGCTACAACTCAACTTGAGAAAGTTTGATGGCATCAATTCAGACCAGAAATGTCATGAAGGCAATCAGGCACAGCAAAGGGAGAGCCAGGACAGGGTCAGTGGGTACAGATAGAAAAATAGATTTGGGAGTTGTCAGCAAAAATGCGACACTAAAACCTGTGAGCATCAACAATAGTGCCCTAAAGAAGGAATAAATACAGGAGAGAAGAGCAAGCAAAGTGATATCTCTATGGCTATGAGCAATTTGGGACACTCTGGAAACAAAAGGACAGATAGCAGAGTGTCAAGATAAGAACCTGAGGAAGGCTAACATATTACAGACTTAATAAAAAAAATAAAAATCAGAAAATGCATCAATCTCAGTGCCCACAGCAGTGAATGGACTAGAAAAAAAACGACAAGGTGCAATTCACAGCTGTGGCAATATTGAAGAGGGAGCAGCCTGTAACCTACAGACAATATTTGGAAAGAGTTGTCATGTATTTGAACAAAATAAAATTCATCTACAAATATGACACACATTCGAGATTTTTTTTTCCTTTTCATGGCTGTGGAGCTGTTGGTAAATTCCCCCAACAGCTCTGTGAGAGAGGCTCTTGTGCAGTTTTGGGCATGAAGGAAACTGAAATGAGATTTCATTATTCACTGAGAGAGACATTGGAGAGCCACAGGACTCTGGGCTTGCTGTGACACTGCCCCAGCTGCACTCAAGAAATGTGGTTTATTCTGGACTAAACCTCCTTCACCCACTGGGTTTTTGCAAGGAGAACCCAGGGCTGCTCCAACACAAACCTCAAACACTTCAATCCTACCCCAAATTTCCTTCCATTCATTTTTCTTCCAATGACTCCCACACTCTTGAGAGACCATCAGACTTCTCCACAGCTTGGATTCATTTAACTGACTGGAAACCCATGGATTATTATGGAATTACAAAGCAGAACAAGTTCTTACTCTGATCCTGGAAGGGACGTGAAATGTTGTACAAAGATTTCCCATAAAGCCAACATATATTTTACTCTTCTAGGAAGACAGTTAAGAGGTTGCATAAAGTTAACAGAGTCTCCTCAATTTTCCAGCTGAATTCCGACTGGTTCTGGAGTGATTTGAAGCACAGCATATGATTTCTAGCAGATATTATTAGCTTTGAAACTCTGCATAAACTGCCAGAAGGTCAGAGAAGGATAAAAGCTGACAGTAAGAGGCTCAAGGAAATGAAGGTAGATACATCAAACAATGTGTTTAACACCAATGAGGCAGAGGTGTCACCTCTTCTCTGCAGTGGAAGTTCATTTTACACAGTAAAATATCAATTTTTGAAACTCAAAGGCAGCAAATTTTGTTCAGATGGAAAACAGGGAAAGGAGGAAAAGAAGGCACTGAAGCAGTTGGGAGTTATTATAGTGACAATTAGAGTAATTCTGTGACATGCAGAGCACTCCCAACTCCACCATCCTCATCTCAGGAATCCCAGGATTTCTGTCCATGGAATAAACATATCTGCAGTGAAAACCTCAAAAATTCTTCCTTAAATTTGGCAGGTCATAAATCACTCCCATTCCCAGGCCACAGCTCTCTGTTAAGGCTTTGTTAACACAGGGACTGAAAGTCAAATATCTCCTGGTCACAAGTCTGCAAGGATTCCCAAAAAACCTTCTCTAGCTCTTAATCTACTCCAAACTTGAACTATTTCCATAAAATCCAGAATTGCCCATGAAATCTTTAAGTCTACAGCTGAAGGCTGAGGTCCAAAGCCACAGTGGGACCATCTCAGACTGGTGCAGCAGCTCAGGAGATTTTACCCCTCACTCTACCCTGCTTTTTGCTCTCTAGCACCTTCTCCTACAAAACCAATTTTACTGAAAAATCCATCACAGATGTGATGCTACCATGAGGAGTTCAGGGGATGTTACTAATTACCTACAATTTCTGTAACATTTGAGGCCTTTAGAGAAGAAATCGCTTAAAGAATCATGAAGGTTTGGAAAAAACCTCTGATATCATAAAGTGCAACCTTTGACCATCATACCTATCATGAGTGTCACATCTACTCAGTTTTTTTTGACACTTACTCAGACAACAAAAGAAGTTATCTTCAGGCAAAGCTGCCTTCAGAATTTTTCCCATTACTCTGGAGAGCACTGTTGAGTCCACTACAAAGTTCATATCACAAATCTTGTGTATTATTCTCTTCCATCACCAAGTCCTTCACAACAACACACATTGTTATGAAATGAGAGGAGGAAGAACATCCTGCCACAAAAATCTTCCCCAGGTCAGGGTAAAGAGGCACACCCAAACAGAAGTTGGGATGCAGAGAAAACTCAGAGTCCCACTTTGTTCTGACAAGTCAAAACTGAACAAACAGAAAAATCCAGATGAAGAATAATTTCTGTTGGCAAAACACTCGTATTTATTCCATTGTTAATACATAAGGAGGGATTTATTTGCTAGATTTGAATTTGATTTCAGAGCATTCAAAGCAATGCACGCTGAATAATTTAAACCTTAATGTATTTCCCTGAATGGAACATGCTCTCATGAGAGGGGAGCAAAAGAATCAGTTTACATTGCACAAATGGACAGTGGTAAAGAAAGATTTCCCTAAACACTACACGTCAATACAATTTACCATCTCTGGCTTTATAGGAGCTACTATAAATCTGCTTTTCATATTTTGGCTAATGTAAAACTCTTGTAGCTGAGCCATAATGGTATTCAATTCTTATGCCTGAATAATTTGAATGGTTGGAAGGAAACAAGGAGCATCCAACATATGGATGGGGAAAGGGAAGACGAGTTCAAACAACAAATCAGAACTGTGAGAGAATCTTAAAGTAGTTCTCAGATATTTTGAGATTCTGAGTTTAGTCCTAAAGTTCTTCAAATCTAATCAATAGCATCAGCATGCAAACTAAAATACTGTAACTATTGATGAGGGTGATGGCTTGCAAGCAATATTCTCCTTGGGTCCTCACTGCATGCAAACTGAAGCCAAAAATTACACAGACAAAGGCCTGCTAGTCTGAAATGGCAGAACTGCTGGCTTCTGCAGTCTTTATGTAAAACAAGAGGGGCATCAGGGCAAGAGATGAATTTTACATGTCAGGACAGTAAATAAAATTCAGCCAAAGGAAAGAAAATCCTTTGCCCTGATTAGCAAGTCTGAAGTTTGGCAAGGCTGACACAATGGGAGAGGGAGTCAAAAGCATCAGTAAGTCTCTGCTGGAAATTTGAGGGCTCTCAGGTTTGATTTCCCAAATGCCAGAACTCAGGAGTGAGGCACAGCCAACATTTCTAACTTGCAGCACAATCTCTCTCACCCGGAGGAGCACGGTTTGATTTAGGAATGAAAGCACTCAGACATTTCATTATTCCAAATAATATAATTGGTGTGAGATGGAAATTCGTTCATTTGTGGCTTCCATTGAAGCAAAAGTGCAGCCAAGTGCTTGGACAAGGAGCCAAGGGACGGCAGCAGCACAGCTGTCACAAAAAAACCTTTATTGGTTCAGGACACCACTGGGGGCCAACCAAATTAGGGGCCAGTGGTCAAAGAAGATGCAAAAGAGAGCAAAAACTGACAAGGCCCAGATCAAATCTCCTCAAGTTCCCTGCAGGGAATCTGCTTGGAAAGGGCTGCTGGAAATGTCATCTGCCTTATTAGAATGAAATGAGTCTTTTTGAGAAGCTCTGGGAAAGGGCAGAGAGGTGGGGGATCCTCGGTGTGAGCTGCCAGCCCGACACGGCCGGGATCCCTGGCACCAGCAGGGAAACAAGAGAGAGCAGGAATGGGCTCTGAATTCAGGGAATGTCCCACAGGGAGTCCTGCTCTGCCTTCAACCAGCCTCCCTAAGGCTGGATGAACACAGAGCCAAAAAGGCAGCACCAAATTCCATCCCGTGGGAGGGCCAAGGGGAAATTTAAAGTTGTAAAGCAAGAAAATCCTCCCAGGAGGAAATAGCTTGGAATGGCTCAGCTGTGAGGGTGTTTAGGGATGCTGCTCCTCATCAGCTGTAAATTTAGGATACTCCTTTGTAGCAGTTATATGCCTAAAGTGCACAGGTCAATCCTACAAATGCCTCACTCATTGCACAAATATCATTAAAACACCCAAACCCCGATTTATTACAGGATGACTTCATTCTGAGTGAAATTCCCTCTTGCATTTATTGATGAAAACCACAAAGAGAAAGAAGACAAGAAGACCAGGGGCAACTAAAAGAAAAAGCAGATTTTTATCACCCAACAAGTTCTTATGTTCTATCCCATGTACTCACCACTGAAAATTCAGAATATCCCAAGGTTAACAGGAGGCACTTAAAGCCCTCCTCCCTTCTGTCACAAGAACTCAGCTTTCCTTCCTGATAAATCAAAAGGACATAAACCCACAGGGGAGGTTCCCTCTCTCATCTTTTTTTCTTTTATTTATTTTTAATTCTGCCTTTCAAGTAGCTTTTGGTATTGTTTCTTGAAACATCCATTATCCTTCAGGGCTAAAAGCGATAAGAAAACTTTTCAACATCCTGATTTATCATTCATGGTTGAAGTTCCTCCATAGGGAAAGAGAGGAAAATCAAAGAGGTCTTTTAACTAAATTAAATGCAGGTATGTATTTTGAAAGAAGATAAAAAAGCATTCCTTGGGGGAAAGCTGGAGTTAGGTGTATTGTTTTATTTTTAAAATTCACTTAAAAAAAATTTCTTAGGGATCTTCCATTGTTTCTCTGTAAAGAAATTATGGAAATTTTACTTTGCTTTCAAAGCAGACAAATTAAGAGCACATTGGTCTTTCCATCCAAATTGGATATTTTACCTATATCACCTCTTTTGGCCAAAATTGCTCTTGCAAATCAAGGGCAGATATGGCAATTCTGGGTGAGCTGCAGCAGTTCTAATTAAAACTCCAGTGAGGTTGGAATCAGTGGTGGCTGCATGCACATAATTTCAATTTTAGCAATTAGATATTCAGTAAAATTTCTGACAGACTTTTTAATTAGAAGCAGGCCTTAGAAACCAAATTTCATGAACAGAACAAATAAATTTCATATGAAAATTGTGAATTAAAGCAATGTAAACCTAAATCTCTACATGCAAAGCCATTCTATGATTTTATGCAGCAATTGATCTGCATCCAACCTCATTTCTTCTGGAAGGTTCTCATCTAAAGAAACAGAAACTCCTTCACACCCAAGACTCATAACAAACAACCCAAACTCTCACACAAAAAATTGGATATGCTCAGATTTTTTAATATCTAATTTTAAAAAGTTCTGCTTAAAAATTCACTTTTTACAAAATTCTCTGTCTTTAGATTGCCCATTTATGCACAAGGAGGTAATTCTCATATTTTTGGAGGCACACAACTTCATTATTCCATTTAAAAATGAAAATACTATTACTTTCTACCCAACGCCTGCCAGTCCACTTTCTGCTTAGAAAACACCCTTCAGGTTTGTTGTGTTTTGTTTCATTTTTCGACTTCCCAAAGCAGTTTATGTCCTAAGCACAGGATGCTCTGGGCTCTGATTGGCATCATTTGCCTGTTGTCCCTTTGTGGACATCAGTCCATCCCTCTGCTCCCTGCTGGGCTGCTCTGTTTAACCCCTCTTCATTCCTTCCTCCTGCTGCCCACGCAGCACCACTCCAACACTGACTTGAAATGAGAAAAAACAGAAGGAAAATAAAGATTTCCAACTGCTGAGGGAAGTCATGTGTGTGTGTGTGTGTCAAAGCTGAGACACAGCCAGGGAATGAGAGGTAGAACAAGAGGAAAAGTTGTGCCAGCAGAGGTTTAGGTTGGATATTAAGAAAAATTTCTACACTGCAAGGGGTGTCAGGCATTGGAAGGGCTGCCCAGGGCAGTGGTGGAATCACCATCCCTGGGAGGGCTCAGAAATGTGTGGATGTGAGGTTAGTGGAGGAGCTGGAAATGTTGGGGTCATGGTTGGACTCCATCTGAGGGTTCTCCCACCCTAAACAATCCACGATTCCGTTTGCTGACTGTTGTCCATCTCTATTTGTCCCCTCACCGTTTTCACTTTTCATTTTCCAGCTTTGCAAAATGACCTTTTCATACATTTTCTCAGAGGCCACAGCTATAAAATTGTCAAAGCGGTCCAAGAGCTGAAAAATCAGACCAGCACATTACCTCACAGAGCTGCAGTTGCAAATTCCTCCTGTGCCTGCAAAGCCCAAAACCTCCTTTCCATTCTGTTTATACTTGGTGAGCAGCATCTGAGCAGTTTCATCTCCATTCGTACCCCCTTCAGGCAAATAAATATGTGCATATACATGTATTTGTCTGTATATATGCATTTATTCACACAGATCCATATTTTAATAGTATTATTTTCTGTTTTACATCACAACCACAGTGCTAAGCTGCATTTTAGTTGCTTTTCCACAATTTCCCGGGGTCACAACACACTAAACATGTCCTGGAGAAAAGCTATTTTTCTCTCACCAGGGCACCATCTCCTGCTCTGTCCTTTCAACCTTTTCACTTCTCCAGATAACTACTAAAACTTCCAGCTTTATTGCAGCTCCTGATATTCTATGAGCCTGTCTGTCTTCAAGTCTAAACCAGATGTAGATTTTTTATTTTTGTTCTTTTAGATATCACTTCTATCTGAAGGTGCTTAAAGTATATTGCCCCAAGGTGAGTGCAGAGCATATCCTGGACCCTTCAGGGTTTTCCCTCAAGGCTGGAGGTAGTTTTGCCCCACAGTAGAAATAAGTGCAGGATTTCACTTTACTTTTGTACTGATAAGAAAAAGAAAACTGCCCTCAAAGCAGAAGAAATAAATCTGAAACTTTTTAGCTGTTGGAACAAGGGACAGCCAACACAGCTGAACAAACTGAGCATTGCTATCAGGTGCTAATAACTCGTTTATTTTAATCATAAAACCCCAGAATGGTTTGGGTTGGAAGGACCTTAAAGATCATCTATTCCCACCCCTGATATGGGCAGGGACACCTTCCACTGTCCCAGGTGCTCCCAGCCCCATCCAACCTGGCCTTGGACACTTCCAGGGATCCAGGAGCAGCCACAGCTTGCCTGTGCCACCCTCACAGGGAAGAATTTCATCCATACCTCCAACTTAAAATTCTCCTCTTTTGGTTAAATCCATTCCCCCTTTTCCAATAACAAGTTTCTGATGAACAGCCCCTCTCCAGCTTCCCTCTCAGCCCCTTCAGACACTGGAAGGCTGCTCTGCAATTCCACACAACCTCCTCTTCTCCAGGCAGGTCAAAACCACAAATTAATAAGTGAAGGTGGTCAGCAGAAGTAATTCCACAAAAACTCCCACGTGAAAGAAGCTCCACAAAAACTGTGAGTGCTGAATTGCCATGAACTGTGCTTTAAAAAGCAGCTTTAAACACCCATTTACAAACAAATCTTTTAGTCACTCACTTCGAGTTGTTCTAAGAGTGATAATAGCGTGACAGAGGACACGGCTTTGGAGCTGGGGAAGTGATAGGGAAGGAAATGGAAGAGCAGATGCTGTGTTATTACCCAAACTAAATGAGATCAGCAATGATAAATCCTGCCTTGGAGGAGAGAGGTGCCAGGACAGAGTGAAGTGGGGAATGAGGGAAATGTGATTGGGGTCACCGCCACTTAACCTTTGCCAGGGAGGAAAACACAAGTAAAACAGAAAGCTGTTAAAAAGCAGCAGCAAATGGAGAGTGATTCCACTTGATAAAGTTGCCTAAAGGTCAATGCTCAGAGCCAAAATAAATCAGATGGGGGAAAAAGGTTTTCCACTGAGCTCAGACACATCCAGATTGGGACAGAAGGGGCTGCTCTGATGCTGGGTGTTCCTGCTGTCATCCCTCCAGAGCAGCAGCTCTGATATTTTCTTATCCTTTGGGCTTGGTGGGAGGAGAATGGGAATGGCTGGTGGCATTCCTGGGGCTTGGAAGGGCTTTACAATCCAGCACTGCACCATTGAGGCCTTCACACCAATAATCACTATTAGACAACGCCCTAATACTTCGAAAGAAATAAAAAATAAACACTCATCCTAATTTCCTTCCAGAGCATAAGATTCTTGCCAAGAATGGGGGGTTTTGGTATCAATCTAGGACACACAAATAGTTTTCCCTGTCTTTAAAGAAAGGTGGATGAGTCAGAGAGTAAAGTCTCACTCAACCTAACTGTTCCTGACGCTACTAAATATATGTACATGGATAAACTTTATTTTAAAATTATTCCATTCCTTTATTTTAAAATTATTTAAAATCATTCCAGGAGAGGAGGAATTCCTCTAGAAAGGATATTTGTGTCCTGAGAAAAATAATCACTTTGAATAGAAGGATTACTGGAAAATTTAGTTTTTTCAAAGATGAACATGGTAGAATTAAAAAAAAAAAATAAAAAAAAAAAGGGAGCATGGGCTTTAATCTGTTTCCATGGAAAAATTACTATTGCAGTCAATAATATTAAAAAATCCAAATTAAATCCAGATTTCAATACGCCATTTAAAAAAACCCATGCAACCATCTCTGAATCCATCAGCTCTTCTCCCAAATCCCTGTGCAATCCCTGTTACCCAGAGCCACTGCACTGGGATGTTGAGAAGTCAGTTTCAGGCACATTCCTGGCTTTGTTTAACTGGATTGTGCCAAATTGTTTAGAAAAATTTGATAGCAATTCATTAAATCTGAGCAGCTTCATTTTGAGAGTGGGTTTTATAGCACAATATTGCATTGGACTGCAAAGATAGATTAGCTTGAAATTTGTTCTGTAATTAATTCCCTGGAGAGAAATCCATTTGCATGCAAAAAGAAGGGGACCTAATTAATGGCCAAATATATTTAAATTGATATATCAGCTACTCACAGACAATTGGAGCTTCATTCCTTATTGAAAGGCAGCACAGCACTGAGGAGCTTTTGTACAATGGGAAAGGAAGAAAAGTGAGTAAAGACTGATCCTTTTGTTGGGATTCCAGTAATTCCCTGGATATGGAATAATTAAGATTGATACTGATTATAATGGAAATTGGATTGCATGGGGCTTGGAGCAACCTGGTTTAGTGGAAAATTTCCCTGCCCATGGAGGGGGTTGGATCAAGGTGATCTTCAAGGTCCCTTCCAACCCAAACCTTTCCATGATTCCATGATTTTCAATAATTACCTGGTCACAAAGGGGAGGCATAAGTTAAAAATTAATAAGAATTAATGCTAAAGACACAAAAGGTAAATTCAAGTAGGTGGAGTTGAACTGATTACTACTGGAGCTCCTAAACACAAGGAATCAGCAATCCAGCCAGGGAATCTCCTCATCTCCCACTGCATTCTGTACAAACTCAAATTTGGGGGTTTAGGGATGTCCTGAGAAAGCCACAGGTGGGAATGTCCCATGGGAGACTCCACTAAAAGCTGCTATTCACAGAATGCCCAGGAATTGTAAAAGTTTGAGGACTGACAAAGGTGGGATTTGGGGACATCAAAAAAATTTGGAGTCCCTTCCATGAATGACGTTCCAAACACACAGACACTTCCCTAGGAGCTAAAATTCCTGACTGAGTCCAAGTGCACACAGCACCTTCCAAGCCACGGAAAAATTGGTGTGCAGAAAGGTTTTCCTGACAAAATCTGTGCTCATGGCTGAGAAAATTCAGAATTTCATTCTCCTGGGTCAGCCTGGATTCTTTGGGAAACCTTATTTTTATTGAAATAAATGAAAAGCATCACCTTGAAACCCACAAGATTTGTGTGGTCGTAATAAATCTCTCACATCTGCTAAAATTCCTCTGGATAACAGGAACCAGGGTATGTTCCATCACTTCATCCTAAATAGGCCCTAATATTTAAACATCTCCAAACCCTGCACCATCATGTTTTTCCTGGATATCTTTAAATAAATATCACTAGGTCAGGTAGCAGAAAAGATAACACTGCCTCACACTTCCCCAAAAATTATCAGTGTGGGAAGTTGCTAACACATTTTTTATAAACATTTTTATTGCCTCTACAAGTGCAATAAAATATCAACAATGGATGCCCAGGAGATCAAACATCAGGGTTGGTTCCCTTTTTTAAAGAGTCCGTGACTAAAAAAGTGCATTTGAGTCATAAACACATAGAATTTCTATTTAGAAATGTAGAAACACACACATTTTCAATAATGAAGAATGAAGGGACTTCAATTCCTTGAAAAACTTGAAATAAATCAAATTATCAGGTTGCTTTTAGAGAGAACAACCACACAAATTCTGGCGCTTCCATTAGTGGGCTTATATAAAATACATCTATATATTTATAGCTCCTTGGACAATCAAAAATATTGATTTAGTTCTAATATTCAGGAAGAAAATTCAGGAAGAAAAACTGACAGTGAATCTTGATAAAAATTTCTGTAGAGGAATCTTTTCATTGCTTTCATTCAGCAATGAAAAGTGCTGAATTAGAAAACACAAAGTAAATATTCCGGCTAATTTTGCACAGTGCCACCCCTCAATCAATTTTCCATACAAATCCTATAAAATTTGAATTATTATCACAACAGCACTATCTTGTGAGTGGTCTTGATGACGATATTGATGTTTATCACTGAACACAAGCAGATAAAAGAAGTTATATTTTGAAATTAAAGCAGAAAATTACTTGACATGGCCTCAATATTTCTACAATTGTTGAGAAACCAGGCTTCAAACTACAACAAGCACATAACAAATCAAATTAGGGGAACAAATTCACTCAAAGCACTGAAGCAGAAAACAAATAAGTTTGAAAATCACATTCCCTATGGCATCTTCCCCTGTTCCTGATATTGTTGTATTCCTACAAAAGCCTGAAAGTGTTCTCTTGTCCAGTGGATGTTTCCTCCCCTGGAAGACACAATTTTGTCTTTGCCACAGAGCAGGATGACATAAAAGATGCTGCAGATCGTGTTAGGGAGGAGCTGTAGTGGTGAAAGGGGAGATTTTCTAATAAATCCGAAAAAAAAGGAGCTGTAAGAGTTGGAAATTTTGCCATAGGAGATCTCCCTGCTTTGATTTTTTTATTATTTCTGGGAATATTGCAACCTGCTGGAATTAAAAAGGTATGACATTTAAACAGCATAGTAGCACATAGAATTATTTGTAAAGAATTTTAATTGCAGCTGATAAAACCTTTGAAACAAAAGCTTCTTCCTCTATTGTTGCACAAATTTGGAAAGGAGGATTGGGGAGGTTTGTTCACTTCTGTGTTTCCATGAGGATTCTCATTGAAACATGGTGATAAACACCCTCAGACCAGCTGGAAGGAGAGCCCAAACTCCAGTATTTATAAATATAGCACAGACCCCACGGACTGACAGGAATGACCTCAGTGGGGTGATTTTTCTAGGCCTGGAGCACTTTTGGTCTGGAGACAGGCTGGGAGAGAGAGCTGGGGTTGTCCAGCCTGGAAAAGAGAAGAATCCAAGGATCTCTTAGTGTGGCCTCCAGGACCTGAACAGGGCTCACAAAAAAGAGAGAGAGACTTTCCCATGAGGAGATAGCGACAGGAAAAAGGAACATTTTTAAACTAAATGAGGATTTAGGAAGGAATTCTTCCCTGTGAGGATGGTGAAGGCTGGGATGGGATTCCCAGAGCAGCTGTGGGTGCCCCAGGATCCCTGGAAGTGTCCAAGGCCAGGCTGGACAGGGCTTGGAACATCCTGGGACAGTGGAACCACAGCAGGGGGTTGGAATGAGTACAACTTCCAGAGTTAAGTATTTCCCAGAGCTTCCCTAAGTCTCCTTTTCCTCACCACAAGACTGGAGGCATTCATCCAGTCTGTCACTTGGAATGTCTCTCTTCAATAATTAACACAAATACTTAACTTTCAAAGATGTTTGCATGTCATTCCTTGTCACATGAATTGTCGAGTGAGGTGCTTGCAGGGGTGTGTTTGAAGACTGCTGCTGAGCAACTTCCAGCAGCCATGAATAAGAGATAGGAGCTTTCATATTTCATCAGATATAGGCAGGGTTTCCATCCCTGGGAAGGGAGGGGGCACAGTGGCTGCTCCCCAAGTCAATGTTCACTTGGAACAGGACTTGAAGGCAACTGGGCTGAGACAGCAGAGCCCAGGGTCTGTCTGGGCAGCCTCATCCACAGGGAGCACAGAGAAATATTCAGCTTGGAAGAGATCCCCCAGACTGAGTTCAAGCTGTGATTGATCCCCCAGAGCACTGAGTGCCACGTCCAGTCACTCCTGGGACACCTCCAGGGATGGGCACTCCAAACCTCCCTGGACACTTTGTTCCAATGTTTACTCACCCTTTCCATGGGGAAATTCCTGCTGGTGTCCACCCTGAACCTGCCCTGGCCCAGCCTGAGGCTGTTCACTCTGCTCCTGTCCCTGTCACCTGGGATAAGATCCCAAATCCCCCCCCGGTCGTCCCCTCCTGCCAGGAGTTGTGAAGAGCCACAAGGCTCCTCCTGATCCCACTTTTCTCCAGGCTGAGCCCCTTCCCAGCTCCCTCAGCCCCTCCTGGGGCTCCAAACCCTTCCCCAGCTCTATTCTCTTCCCTGGACACTCTCTAACACATAATAACCACCTAAATCATAATATTCTTTTTCTTTTTGTGTTAATTGAAGCTGAAGGCCTTTGTTGACCTAGAGTCAGAAGTAAACCCTGCCTGTGCTCTGCTACTGAATAAGCCAACTTAAAATTAGATTCATGTAGAAGATCATATTTGTATCATATGTATTTCCTTTAACAGCAGCTCTAAAATTAGTATTTGTTGGCAGGTCAATGGGCTGATTTTAATCTGTTCACATCAATGCACTTTGCATCTCCCTTCCCATTCTGCAAGGTGCCATTCCCTGGTTTACATTCCACTAAACCCTTGCATTACACAAGGCCTGTAAAATTCAGAGCTGTGGGCTCTGTCCATCTTTCCTGCAGCCCCAGAGCTCCTGGATCCCCACCTGGATGTGCCTGGCTCTGCAATTCCACATCCTCTCTGCTTCAGGGTGGGTTTTATTCACTTGGTACCTCTGGTGTTTACGAGCTGCCATTTGGCCACTCCTTGCACTTCCAGCTTGAGCTAAATGAGAAAAGTTTTCCAGCACTTTTAGCACTACCAGCTTGAGCTAAATGGGAAAATTTTCCCTTCCACAGAGACTGCTGTGGGGTTTGATCTCCTTGGAAAATGTGAATTTCCAGTCTCACATGGAAAACAGTACCAGGATTCAGGCTGCTGTAAAATACAGAGACTCAGCACACCCAAAGTCTGTACCAGGGGCATGTCACAGCACAGCAGGGACATTAGGAAAGGACAAAGGGAATTTTCAGGAATGTTTTCATTGACATTTCCATGTAATTTCTCCAGCAGTGAACACACAGTAATCTCAGGTGTGTAGAAACAGTGTAAGGAGAAAATGCTTGCACTGAACACATCTGAGGACACTGGGAAGAGGGAGGTGGATACTCCAGGATGCTGTGCTTGCATCCATGGATACAGCACTCTCCAAAGGTCCTCCTGATGCCTTAAGTANCTGGCCAGCCTCTGCTCTAGGGCAGCCTGCACCAGGCATCACTCCCATTCCTTCCCTCAGTCCCTCAGCTTCCAGACGTCACCTCAAACTGGGATCTGCAGTGGGATCACCCAGACCTGGCTCCCACTGTCCCTAAAGAATCCCATCCCAGTTCTCACATCCCTCTCCCACTTCCCAGGAAAGCTTTTTTGTCTCTTCTCATGAACTTTCTAACCAGCATTTGGTAACCTTTAATTAGCAAAACCCCAGAGCATGGAGCTCAGCAGCAGCTTTTCCTCCAGGCACATCTGCCCTGGAAATTGCAGAGTAAAAGAAGTGCAAAGCTGGAAAGATGCAATTATTCACCAGGGAAGTGTTTGAAGCCAAAAAGATCTGGATGCATGTTGGTTTGATATCACTAAATGACGAGGCAATTTTTAATATGAATTGTGAATCATCCTCACATGGGCCTCCTGACTTAATTTCTCTTTTGTTTAAGCAGTGCTCATTTCAAGCTAGTGAGTCATGAGGTGAGGTCTGGTTTTGAGGCAGGAGAAGGCAGGGAAAATTCCCCTCTGCAGCTCATATCCTCAGGATCAAAGGGAAGGATCTGCTTTCCTAGTTAACTCAAGGCTGAACAGAATTCTTTTGTATTCAATTAAGTGGATGATAAATTGCTACTGAACTGTGAAGAGGCAAAAGACAAAGGTCTATTATCATAATTGACAGTGGAAGAAACTAGTTTTGATTTCTAAGTCTTAGCTGCCCAATCAAAGCTTGAAATGGAGGGGAAATGCCTCTTATTAATTGATGGACAGGGGAATTATCATTTATCTGCATGATCTACCTGCATCAGTGCCCTGTGTCTGGCTAGGCCATGCTCCACCTGCCTTACCCTAAAAAAAAAAATCAGTAATTTTTCTCAACGCCCTCCATTTCCATCTGATACAGTCTAATAGAGGATCCACTGGAATGAAATGCAGCATCCAAGTGTGGAATTCTGTATGTTCTCATACAGAAAAGAAAAACACTTCCATCAGTACAAGGTGAGGTTTTCCTTTACAATTTTTAAAATAGAATGTGCAACTATACATTAAGAAAAGGAAACACAACTTCCTCTTTTGGCCAAAATAACGTAAAACTCAAATATTCCACAGCAGCTCATGAAAAACTCAAAACAAAACCCGCTGTCTGAAAAAAAAAAAAATAAAATTTTAAAATCCTCTGGTTAGCACAGAAAACAGCTTTGAAAAGTCCATTTTCCATACACAGTCACACATCCACTCCTCAGCCCCTCCAGCTGCCAATTCTCAGGTCTTTGACTTCTTTCTCTGCTCTTAAGAGACAGCAGCCAGATGGCCAGAATTGAATCTCCCTCCCAGCAGGGCAGGGAATGGCAGTACCTGCTCCCCAGGCAGCCCACCCAGAGCTCCAGGCTGGCAGCAGATGCTGCCTGTCACAGAGCTGGAGGCCCAACTAGCAGAAATCTTGGAGGAAGGCATGGGATAACTGGGAAAAGATGGCATTTTGTTGAAGAAAATTCAAAGGCACCCTGTTTTTCTTGCACTCTCCTGATAGCACCATGAAATCAACCCCAGGCACATCAATATTTAGCTCATAAGGCAGAGCTAAAGGGGAAATTAAGGATGGGAATTACAGTTTTAGGCCAAATTCCACAGGAAAAAAATGAATAGGGCTGGACAATATTTTTAATTGACACAAATAACTCACACATGTCTGCTTCCAGCTGCTCTCCACTCTGGAATAACTCATGGCTTTAGGCTGGGCTTAATTTTCCTCTGCTGTGCAGTGATGGGCTCTTCTCCCAGACAAGTGACAGGATGAGAGGACACAGCCTCAAACTGCACCAAAGAAGGTTCATGTTGGACATCAGGAAGAATTTCTTCCTGGAAAGGATTTTTAAACACTGGGAGGGGCTGCCCAGGGAGGTTTGGAGTGCCCACCCCTAAAGTGTCCAAGGAAGGGCTGCAGGTGGCACTCAGAGCTCTGGGCTGGGGACAAGGTGGGCATTGGACACAGTTTGGACTCGATTTTGGAGGTCTTTCCCAACCTAAATAAATCTGGGATTCTGCATTAACACCCTCTCTGTGTAAAAAATGGATGTTGCTTTTCCCTTCCTTGGTTTCCACGGATTAATTAAGGGTGGCTCCACCTCCTGCTCTCAGCAGGACCTTGTGAAACCAACAGAAGGGGCTTTCCAAGAGATTTTGTCCAGTGCTGGGGATGCAGCTGCTGCTGCCAGAAGGAAAACAAATATTTCCTGACCTCTGGGGCTGCTGGCTGGTCTCTGTTCCTCATTTGTTTTCCTCCCTTGAAGGCACCAGCAAGACAAGCACAGCCTGCAGAGCTCACGTGGCCAGGAGAGGTGTTTGGATCAGAGACAGGAGAGGGATCAATCCCCTGGAGCATGAGTCAGGAAAAAACAGGAGGAAAGGTGGGGTGTGAAGGGAAAATGCATCGAGGCCTGGAAATTGAATTTATCCGACACCAAGTGCTTTGTTCAGCCCCTCTGACACTGACTGAGACACAGCCCCTGGAACTTCAGGGCTCTGGGGGATGAGAGCTGCACAAACAGGGAGCTCAAGGCACCCAGACCCCTCCCTGGAGAGCTGAGGGCACAGCTGGACACCTTGGGAATTCAATATGGCACAAAAAATCTGTCTAAAGACAGCTGTGCTGTGTTCAATGTCATCAAACAGAGACAAATCCAGAAGAGAGAGCCAATAATTCATCATCATAGCATTTAAAGCATTGATTCCTTTAGTTTTACCAGCAATACTTCATTTTTGTAACACTCCCAATGCTATCATGGAATCACAGAATGCTTTGGGTTGGAAGGGACCTTAAAGATCATCTAATTCCAACCCCTTGTCATGGGCAGGAACACCTTTCACTGTCCCATCGCCATCCCAGCTGGATATTCACAGGAAAGATCCAAGCAGGAAGAAATTACCAAAGAAAATATAATAGGATTCAGAAATCCCTAAAGAAAGCTTTCCTTTGTAATGTTTCCTATTAAAAAAACACCCCAAAACTTAAACCATACTTGAAACCAAGACAGATTATTCCTGGAAAAGCATCTGATCCATACTTCATTATGAATCAATTAAGATTCACAAGGCTCACTCCTTCCTTTTGAAGGCTGTTTTCCAGAATTACCAGTATTTTCCATAGAAGGACATGATAAATAGTGTAAGTATAAATTCACCTGGCAAGTTATTCAAATAAAAAGGAAGTCACCAGACCATGGTTACAATCTGCCAGGAAATTACAGGATTTGATAATAATAATAATAAATTTTACCATCTTCTCCTTCAGGGGCAGCACTCCCAGAGCCCATTCCTACCCCTTTCCCTCATGACACTGCCCTATCCAAATCAGAGGTAAATTCCCATTTTTAGGGAATTCATCTGCAATTCCTGCAAAGAGGAGTCCTTGAAGAAACCATTTAGGAGCTGGTAACAGAACAGGAATGTGTTTGCCAAGACATTTCTCCTGCTGAAGGAGGCAGAATCCATCATAATTCCAGAGTCTCCATCAGCTCCATCTATCCCTGCTCCTGCTCATCCCACAGCCCACCCCTGCAAATCCCATTTTCCCCCAAGGTCTTTCATTACAGGTGATTTGTAGGTGGCAGAAGTGGTGGGTGGGGGTAAAAACAAGTTCCCAGCACCAGCAGGGCTGGAAGTTCCCACTCTCCATGGAAATTTATGGCTGCTCTACCCATGTGGAAGGAATTCAATGGCAGAAATGTCCCTGAATTTGTACCAAAAAGCCCAGATTGGCTTAAATTTGCACTTTTGCACACTTCAGTGGCATCTGTTACACTGCCAGGCTCCCAGACCTCCTCCTGCCCACATTCCTCAGGGTCAGGTGTGTGCTTTAATGATAAATATTTCATTTGAAGCTTTAATAGCCAAAAGTATTACTCTGCTCCAGATGTTAATGTTTTCTTTGGGAACACCCCCAGAATTCTGGAGCCATTTCATGGAAAAAGGTCTCTCTGCATCTGCACACCAGCCAGAGCAATTAGGGACACAGAGACACCGCCGTATTAAAATGAAAGGTTGTAATTAAACAAATGGATTTCAGCCTTCAGGAAACTAAATTACCATGGAGACAGACAACAGGAAAACAAATCTCCAGCAGCCCCTTTTGCAGATGGGCACTGGTGTTTTATCAGTTGGTGCAAAATGCTTTGGAGGCTCTCAGCAACGTTACTTTTGTAACATTATCACGTAGGTTTGTCACCCCCAAGTTTTTCCTTCTCCATCCATCATTAATCTTTTAACCCTCCCCATCACTTTCCTTCTCTGATACAACCCCAAACCTCTTCCCTCTCTCCAGCACCACCTCGACTTCTGCAGCCTTTGGTGCCCAAGGCCACGAAGGACGTTCTGATGTTCTGTTTTTCCTCTTGTCCCCCCTGAAATCATGGTCACCAACACTGAGATTTTCCTTGAAAAGGCTTGGAAGAGCCACCCTCAGCCTCCTCATCCTTTGGAATTACCCTCTGTGGGTGTTTGGAGTCAGCAGCTCCATCGTGCCTCGACCCTGAACCAAAATACAGGGAAAAAAACCCTAAATTTGAGATATACAAGACAACATCTGCTAGGCAGCGACATTCAACTTTGGAGGAGCACTTTGAGGACATTCACCCCTTCTCTTGAGGAAAACCTGCTCAGATCACCTCACAACATTATTACAAAATTAATTAACTACAAATATTTACCACACTCAACACATAACTACATAAATATTCCAAACCTGAACACCTGGGGCAAAACACTGACCTGCCAAAACCCTCAACACAGCCACTCTTTCGACTCCAGCCTGTTGTCATGGGCTGATTAACTTTTCAAGGAGGTATTAATGGTCCAGCCTCTTGATTTTTCACTTTTCAGCTCTGTTGCCTCTCAGCCTTGTAAGCCTATTATTGGATTGCTTCAAAACCTATTTACCTCTGAAGCCTCAAAATCCCAGCTGTCAGGCAGGAAAAGACATTTAGCAATTAATTTAATCCTGGCCAAGACATCTGTCGAGGCAAAGGGCAGAATACAGAGATGTTTAATATTCCTATTCTAGCATTATCAGAAATATAAAATACAGGTTGCAATGCTGAAGTTATCAGTCTAAAGACAACATTTAATGAAGGCTGTGCCAGGCACAGCTTCCAAAGGTTCTCCTCCACTCTATTAAAAACAGTGTTTTTTCACCCAAAGGAAAATACCTTGTTTGATACATTGGTGTACAGAAGAGGCCACAGCCCAAACCATCATTTTCTTGTGTTGTTTTTACCAATAACACTCAGACTTGCAGTGCTCTTTGACAAAGAATCAAAATGCTGTGGCTTTACAGCATTTCCAGGCTCTGAAATAACTCACTTTCATCACTTCCCCAATTTTCAGCAATTCCAACAAGCCCTAGCTCTGGCAGTCATCAGAGGAACAGGCAAGGCCACCTCTCTGGATTTTTTAGCATTGAACTGGACTTCCCTCTCAATCCTTTGAAATTTCAAGGCTGGAAATTCACAGCAATTCACTTGCAACTGTCCTGAAAGCATCATATCCCAGCTCTACACTTGGAATTCTTTGATTTCTGTCTTCTGGCCCAGCCCTGAAGCTGGTGAGCTCTGTCAGATCTGTTATTCCTGATCTCATGTTAAATACAAATACAATTAATCTGGACTTCCTTGGCTCCAGACCGGACTGAGGCAGAGCAGGTGGTCCCTCCACGCTCCTGCCTGTCCTTTTCCAGCTCCAGTGTGCATTTGACCATGCCCTGCACAGAACTCAACTTGGGAAATTAGTTTGGAGAAAGCCTACTTTGTTTCCCAGCCAGCACTGCAGGAATAACCCAGTGTTCCAGTGAGGAATCACAGCTTCCCTCTGATACACTTGGAGGGGCAAAGCAGAAATGAAATTTAGGGTCTGGCTTAAACCCGTATTAAAACTTTGGTCAGTATTTGCTTTAAACATTTTTTTTTGCTGTAAAAATTCTCTTGTTACACAGCTCATTACTGTGACCTTATTAGAGGGCCTTAGGATGTTATATTTGTGAGTCTCATCACCTTTTAAAGTGAGAGATTGACTGAAGTGTCCCTGCCTCCATCAGGTGACTTTCCTCTGTGGTGACACTGTCGAGGACAGAAGAGGACTCCACACTCTTCTACTTGAAAAAAATTGAGGAGTTCCACTGTGGTATTTTCTGAGACCCCCATCGAAGGGAGGAAATTATGAACCTGACTAATGTTCTTAGAGGGCTAATTTATTATTTTATGATATTATATTAAAGAATGCTATACTAAAACTACACTAAAGAATACAGAAAGGATACAGACAGAAGGCTAAAAGAGAATAATGAAAAACTCATGACTCTCTGCAGAGCCCCAACACAGCTGGATGGTGATTGGTCATTAAGTAAAAACAATTCACATGAAACCAATGAAACAATCACCTACCACATTCCAAAGCAGCAAAACACAGGAGAAGCAAATGAGATAATTACTGTTTTCCTTTTTCTCTGAGGCTTCTCAGCTTCCCAGGAGAGAAATCCTGGCAAAGGGATTTTTCCAGAAAATATGACAGTGACATTCCACCCCTCAGCTCAGCTTTTAAGCTACAGCAGCTCCTCTCCCACGCCTCTTTTTGCCCCAAGAAAATCAGTTAAGGAGAAGATCCAGCCTCAGCAGTTGCCACATTTAGCTTTGCTAATAGAATATCTGCAGATTTTCCTGGGAATGGGACCTTGGAGAGCCCTGAGCCCCCAGCAGGATCCAGCCCAGCCCCTCTGGGGGGGGTCCTGCTCCAGCCCAGGGCCAGCACCATCCATCAGCCCCTTGCTCCCCTCCGTGCCTGCAGCCAGCCCCACGTTCTGCCCGTTTGCTGCAGTGACAAATGGAGCTGCCATGGGCTCTCCAGGCCCTCCAAGGGGAGCAGGACCTTTCAAGCAGCTGCCTTTTTTGAATGCTGAGCTAAATTCAGTTTGCTTTTGGTTTTTTTCCTCGCTGTGTAATAGACTTTTTAGTTTTCTGCCAGAGATGTCACTCCTTGAGTAAGGAACACATGAAGGAAACAGAAGCTGGTATGAGCAGGAGGGTAATTTTTGATCTCAAAGGATGTTTTCATTTGGATAACAAGTCTCATTACCTAAAAACCCTTTATTCATTTAAAAACCACTTTCAAAAGCACCATTACTGAGAATATTATACAACTGCATTACTGGCTGAAAAAACAGTGGGGTTTATGTTCAAACACCTGAAAATGGCTGCAGTTTCTCTCAGTATTTTCCTTTGCCACAATCACTGGAGTTTTCCAGGGAAGTCAACACTGACCCAGCCATTGTCACCTCAGCCTTGCCCAGAGTCATAAAATGCTTTAGGCTGGATGGAACCTTTGGGAGTTGTCACATCAGCCTGTCCAAACAGGACTGGGAAAGAGCCAGAGGGATCAGGATGGGATCCAAGTTTGGGATACCTCCAGGAAATGAAGGCTACAGTCACAACTCCTTTTCCTGCTTTTCAAAGAGAGTTTCCTTTGTTTAGTCCTTCAGACATGGCTGGAGAATTGTCCCTCATGTTGTAATCCTGCTCAGTGAGTTTTTTTGCTGGAAATTGGGAATATTTCCTATTAGTCATGTATATTTATCTCAGACCACTGGAAGCCATTACACACACACACAGAGATATTTCCATGTAGGCACTTCACCCTTCCCAATTTCATCTCCATTTTATGGTGATGTTTATAGCAAAACCAGAAATCAATTTCATCCTAGTTCACTTTTTACATTAGAGATATGAGCTGGCCTTACAGTGGAATTAATCTGGATTTTCACTAAAAATAAAACCCTTCCCATTCCTACACTACCCAGGAAAGAAATATGCTCACCTGCAAATCCACCAGATGCAGAGGAAAGAGAGATAAGGCACAACTCAATCTTAATTTTGATGAAAGATCCAGGCTTGCTCTGCATTTCATAAACAGAAGGCCCTGGAAAATCCTAGCAGCACTCCAGATTAGGGAGGAGAGGAGCAGAGGGGAAAGTATAAGCTCAGACTGGGCTCTGAAAATATGAACATCAAAATCAAATACTCTCACAGAAAGAGATGCTTCAAGGATGACAGAGAATCTTCAAAAGCCATCAGATTGCTCCACAAAATTACACCAAGCAAAGTCATTCTTTGTTCACTGTTCATTTTACACACAGAAAATTCTCTCCCTGGCACCAAGAACAACAAATCTCACTTGTCCAACCACAGCAGAGCTCAAAAACTGGAAGAGTAACAGACCCCTTGTGTTTGGTCAGAATGAACAGGCACAAGGAATTATAAATCAATATTAGAAAGGTTTTAGTTCTGCGTTTCCAAGTGTATTTGCTGTCAGGATGGGTTGGTAGCCCAAGTGCTGAGCCCTGAGACTTCCTGACCTGGCTGGGAAAGGGAATATAGTTTATTATAAGAAATTTAAGTGCAGAAATATGTAGAAAAGTGCAACATTTTCATCTTCACCCACTATTTCTTCACTTGGGCTTTCACCCTGTACATTTTTCTGGCTGGCTCCACAGGTTCATGTTCCTTTTTTGCTGCAGGAGATGCAACACCCACAGGCTTCACTATTCCCACACTCCAAACCAGCAACACTTTCACAAATGACTCCATATGGGAGATCATTTCTTATTTTGAAACCAATTCTGAAGCCAGCATTGGAAAAATCTTTCAAGAGCAGATTCTGTTGAGGCATTTATTGGTGAAATTAAATAATGATACTCTGTTCATCTCACAGTGTTTTGATTAATTGTATACCTGGGTAATTACATGTTTAGATGATTGATATCAATCATGATTGAAAAGATTAAAAGTATTTTCCTGTCTCCATCAAACCTACAGAAAATACATTGCTGCCAATTAAGCATTTCCACCCCAACTTCTATTACCCATAATAGTGATTATTTTACCTCTTTCTGTCCTAAAAAAAAAGCAATATATGTTTTATTTATATCTCTCAGAATTATTTTTACATCTTTAAAGGCAAAAAGGAGAATTTTATTTCCCTGTGCCCTAACTGGTGATTCCAGCTCAGCTTTCCTGCCTCAAAAACTCACACAGCTCATCCTGCTCTGTACATGGGCTGGGTGTGGGTCAGGCACTGTTTGGGAAGGTGAACTCCATTTTCTGTGTTATTTCACCCCAAAATTAATTGTAAATATTCCACATCAACTCCTGATATCTCCCTGTCTGCACTTGGAGGCTCCCAGGGGGCTCAGAGGGGTTCACAGCATCCATTCCCACACAAGGATCTTCCTGGGGATGCCAAGATGCACAAACAAAAGACTCTGGATGACCTGAATTATCCTCTCTTGGCTGGAATTTACACTGATTCGGGGAGTGCTAAAAACCACAGGAATTTACAAGCCAAATTAGTATTCCTGTGATCATGGTGTGCAGCAGTTTTAATGGACTGCCTGATTTTCCCAAAATGAGACCAATTATTTTCACAGGTATCTTTCATCTCAATCTACCCAAGCTAATAAATCCCCACTTCCCAACTAAACCAACCATTCATTTACCACAGCTTCTGAAGGGCTCTCTATCTATTTTTATTTGAAACTATGATTTCTATTTTCAAGACCCATCATTTGTTTTAGGCGTTTTGCTTTCAGGCAATTATTTCAATTTGATCCTGGATGTAAAATGTTAACATTCAATAAGACCTTTCCTAGATGGGTAATTTGTGCTGCTTTATTCAGTTTGTAATACTGTAGAGACGCTGAGGAACAAGTCATTTATATAAAGTGGTAAAATTTAGGCTGCTGTTAGCAGGAGGTTATGGAGCAAATAAATCTTTAAAAAAAATCTAAAAACCATATTTCTGGAATTCACACAACTCAAGAGGCTGGATTTAAAAGAAAAATTACAGATGCAATCTTGTAATTCTCCAAGAAATTTCTAGTGAACAGGACTATGGAAACAGCATAAAGTTCATTAAAAAGGGTAGTAATTACTCTGCTGTCCCAATTTTCTGAAAAAAAATATAACAAAAACTGAGCTATCTGCTGGGCTGTGGTGAGAATTACTCTGCTTTCCCAATTTTCTGGAAAGATTAACAAAAATCGAGCTATCTGCTGGGCTGTGGAAGTTTTTGTGGCTTGTTTCATTCTGCCTTTCCAATCCTACCAAGAAATCCCCAGGGAGAAGAGGATAACTGTGACACCACAACATCTCCATTCAGGAGAGGATCCTTCAACAAGGAATATTCTGATTTACCAGCACAGCCTCAAAATCCTCCAGCTCCTGTGTGCAGCTGGCAGGAACACAAATATTGCAGTTGTCACGTTCGGAAACAGACCCGTGTTTTTGGAGAGTAAATTGGGCATAATTAGCATTAAAAATAACGCTAGGTGATGCTAACATCAGGCAATTATCCCTTTGAACAGCTGTTAAATAGTGTTAATTGGCTGCTATGGACTCCAGCTTCCCAGGTTTTCCAAACCAACGCTTCCATAAACACGCAGCAATTACCCAAAAACTGACATCGGGAGGAACGGAAATGTCAAAAACACTGCTTGGAACGAGGGGCTTGAATTAAGATTTCAGGCTGCAGCTGTAAAACTGATTTGGTTTTGCCAGCTGAGCCAAGGTAAGGGGCAATAATAATAATAAGGGAGCACTTCCCTGTTACACTAAAAAAATCCTTGGAAACCCTCAGGATGGCTGGCAGGTCTTTGTATCCCATAAATGTGTCATCACTACTGACACAAATTTGAGCAAAAAGTCACGAATATGAACAAAAATTGATTTGTTGAACACAGAGATACCACAAATTGTTTAAGAGTTGAAGTTTCTGGAATAGCAGCTAAAAAAACCAAAAAAAACCCAGGGAGAATCAAGACCAGAGGCTGGTGCTCGTAGGTGGTTCCCAGTTCAGCTCATTCCCATGGAATTTCCTCCAGTTCCTACCCCCAAACTTTCACTTTACATATGTTTAGACACCAATTGCAAACCCAGACTGTAGCCGAGCATTTAAAATCAAATCGAGCTGCATTAAGACTTTCCAGGTCTCCAAAAAGCAACTAGAATTTGAATATTTTCATCAGGACAAAGCAAGTGGGAAAGCAGAAAAAACTTTCCAAGAAAAGGAAAAGGAGCAGGAGCAGAAAGAGCTTGACTGTAAAAACCCATTTTTGTCGGACTCATTTAAGGTAATTTCAGTACAATCAGCATTTCTGTTGCAATTCAGATACTTCCAGCAAATTAATCCTCCAAAGCCCAAATGAAATAACATACAGAGAAATAATATCACTCCAATTAATAGCAAGGGGATTTTTAAAATCATTTCTATGTAGACTTTATGACTCATTATTGCAGTCAGGTGTGGAACCCCATTCTTACAGGCAAAACCTCTTTTTAGTGCTACCAAAACCTGCACAGTGACCACAAAAATATGAGGAGACTCTTGCATTTTAACCAGATAGCCCAAGAAATTAAAATGTAAAAGGAAAAAACAAATTAAATCTTCCTTCATAAACTTATTTTTCTTTGTTTTTGCCTAAAACCATTAAATATTAGCCAGAACAAGCTACAGGCCCAGAGGAAGGCTTCTGGCTCTGGGCTTGTGTCTTCAGTTGTCCAAAGTTTTGCTGGATTGTGATGCCATTGGTGAATTGATTTTTGATGAAGTTTTATTGTTCATGGAGTGATAGGACACAGGGAATGGCTTCCCACTGCCAGAGGGCAGGGATGGATGGGATATTGGGAAGGAATTCCTCCCTGGGAGGGTGGGGAGGCCCTGGCACAGGGTGCCCAGAGAAGCTGTGACTGCCCCGTCCTTGGAAGAGTCCAAGTGTCTAACTTCCTGATTTATTCCCCTTGAAATCCCCATCAGATCAAGGAATTAATCACCCAGAGATGAGATTTGCAGTTAAATTTTCTGTTTACAAATGATTCCTCCATGATTTTTGCAGAGCCAGTGCCCTCTCACAAATATTTGCAGCAGCTCCTCCAAATCACTGCTCCTATCAGGTCCTTGCAGCTACTGATGAGTTTGGTTTTGCTTTTCCAGCAGCCAGAGCTGAATTTTAAGCAGGAATTAGTGGAAAAAGCCACAAACAAAGCCACAGCAATAAAGGCTTGTGTATATTCATTTTTTACCCGCGTGTCTCTGATTTATGACCAACCAACGTGATTTAACCTAATACCAATTTTGCAAGGCAGTATCAGACAATAAAGCTTTGCCATTTCACTCTGCCCTGATGTATAATCCAGTAACAATCACTGGAGACTTGAAATCACCTTTTCACCCAGCAATTTCAATACAAGCCAGGAGATTTGCCTGTGACTGATGTCCCACACAGCAGGAATTCCTCATGAGGACACTCTTAATAGCTGGGTGAACATATTTTGTTGGAAATAAGCCTTCAGCCCCTGACTAATTCAGTCATGGTGCCATTTGAGTAAAGCACTTCATTTCTCCCCCCTCCATTGATGGATTTCTTCTCACATTCTGCTTTCTCCCCTTGTTTCTAAAAAAGCTTTTCCATCACCACGAAATCTGCATGAACATCTTCACCTCTGCTGGTCATTTCTGCGACCCTTCCTGAAGGTTTGTGGAGATGAATGGTTTGTGCAAGGCAAATGTTTTATTCATGTTTGAAAATGACCCAGATGAAACCTAAAATAATAATTCAGCCCTCCCTGTTTTTAAGGAGGAGGTTATAACTTGGATTTAACTGGAAAGTTTTTAATAATTGCTGGTGACAAATCATTTGCTTGCTGGAACCTATTTATAACTTGTCTATAGATAGGGCTGGACTCAAATGCCCCTGTTTTAATAGCCATGAAGGTGTAAGAAATGTCATTTTTGAGCTTTCTCCCGAAGTCTTCACTCTCCTTGAATCTATAGGCACATAAAATCTATATGTACATAAGGCAGGGAAATGGATTAACAGTTTCTCTGCTGTAAAATCAGTGATTACTGCTCCTGGGAGGCACACAGATATTTGAGTGATATCAGCCAGACTGTCACAAGGAGGAACCTCAACAATGCCAGCCATGGGAAGGACTTAAAGACATGTACAAGATGATTTTCTTTCCAGTCATTCCATTATATTTTCCGGCTTTTTATGTACAACTGTACAATGAAAACCCAATACCCTTGGAGTAGAACTAGAAAATAATTACAAAATATTAACAAGGAATCTCTTTTCCCTCTCTTAGCACCACATTCCAGAGCCAAGCTAAGGAGGAAAACAAAACTTCTTCGCATATTTTTAGTGGAGGAATTTACCTGGAGTTCCCAAAACTATCTTCCCTTTAAAGCAATTATTAACATAAATATTACTGGTCTTTTTGGGCCAGTACTTTCTTAGTCCTAAGAGATTCATATTCTAAATTTAATCTCGGATTATTGTGGGGTTTTTTTTAGCAAAAAAAGCTCTTTCTTATTTAATAATTATTTTGGTGCAAAAATCTCACATGAAACACACAAGACTCAGATCACAGATAAGAGCACCCCCCTAAAACCATTTAATAAGAAAAAATTTCTAACAAATGTATTGGCAAAATGGGACAAAATATGTAATTCATACTTCATTTCCCTTTCAGAAAAGAAAAAAGTATTAAGACTTTTTGATTGCTGCTTGCATTATGATGAAAAACTGCATTTTCTTACATTACTGGTGATAGAGGCAAAGAAGGAACTCCCTACCTATGGAAAAGCTGTTGGGATCAGATCAAATTTGAGTTTCTGTCGCCGTCATAGGCACTTCCACACTTAGGGAAGATGCTGAACAGTTTTCATAATGTCCAATTATTGTACTATCAATAAAGTCACTCCTATATATTCACACATAAAAGACTAAGCTGATGTTCCAGCTTCTTCAGAGTAGCATAATTATTCCAAGATTGATTTCATTGTGACATCCAAAAAGCCCCCAGAAGTCCCACTATTTATAGCAGTTCATCCATTACCACCAGACATGGAGCCTATTTTCAGACTCATCTTTTATTGTGACTTCCCTTGGAGAAAACAAACAACAATAAAAAAAAAAAAAGCCACAGAAATGCAGCAAATAACTCAATCAGAGCAGCCTCACTGTAAATGATCTCTCCAGAAACATTTGCTACTCACTCATAAAAATATCTCTGCAATCAACAGCTCAGTATTTGTCAGAAGTCTGTAAACATTCCCATTTCAGCGTTTTAGAGGCTCGTGGTTGATGTGCTTCAGTTTGGATAAGCTACATAAAAAGTCAGGCTAAATCCTACTCACTAATGAAGTTTATTATGTGACAAAAAAAGCTAGGAATTTAAGTAAAATACAGTTGGGTGAGAAGAAAATTGCAATATAATATCAAAAAAGTGGCAGCAATTATGAAAGGGTAACAACTAAATCTTCTAAAACCAGAATATCCATACCCAGAAATTCTTGAGCCGTGGTTCAGTTTCTTTCATGCCATTAAACAGTAACACTTGTTTTAGCTGACATTTAATTTTGTTCAGGCAGTAGCAGCTCAGTTACTCAGGTGCTAACAACAGTTGGAAATACTTAAGATGTGAAGTTTATTCCAAGATATTGAAATCCTGTTAGTTAAATTTAGGAAAATTGCCAAATTTACCACACCCTAAGAGACTGTGCTGAAGTCAAACACCTTCATCCTGAAATTGCCACAAATTCATCTTGAGCTGCAAAAATATTTGACTCTAAATTCCTCTTCTCATGATCAATGGTGGAAAACAGAGCTCCCAAACTGTTCTACTGAAGAGATGTTGGAATTTCAAAGGAATAAAAGAGCCAGCCAAACCCATAGGAGCCATCTCACATCCTGGAGCTCCCTCGCCTCCCTTCCACATGAAACCCGGGGAAAATAGCACTTCCCAATTTATCCCCAAAGATCAAGTGGGAAGATGATTGCCAAGATTTTCTAGGGCACCCAGCTGATATTCCAGGGTGGAAGCGTCACCCAGATAAATCTGAATACGTGCTGCTCACCAGGGGAGGAAAAACGTCCCTCAAAAGCACTTTTATAGGAATTCAGGTGTGAGAGAGCCCTTCCCTCTCAATATCCGACCTAATTTGATGGCAAATTGTCTTCAGAACTCAGCGATTATTGAGTAGTTAACTTTTACTTACTTTGGTTTCTTAATGAAGTGAAAAATCTTTAGGCACGAAGGTCTTTAGATCCCCAATGAGCCGTTACAGATATTTCCAAGCTCATTCCATCACCTTGACCACCTCCACAGAAATATTAACAGGGAAGCTCATCCCCATGGATCATCCTTTGTCACAGAGCCCAGCAAGCCCACGAGCCCTGCTTGGCTCCAAATCTGTTCCTGGAGAACTTTGAGTGTCAAAGCTCCCAACGAGCTCCGGAGCCTCAGGCAGGTTGGATAAATAAAAAACAGTGACAGCAATGTCAGAACAATGACAAAATCATTAAATGCCACCCAGGACACGACTCTGCTCTTTCTGAACAGCTCAGACCCAGCACGAGCACAAGCTGAGCTTTTCAGACCACTCCTCTCCACCAGAGTGATTTTTAAACGTGTTTGTAAATTGTTTCTCAAGGTGTATTATTTATAAAGTTCTGTAAATTGTTTCTCCGGGGATGTTTATAAATTTTGGTACATGAGGCAATCTCTGAATGTACAAATACACATTTTTAAATTAAAAAATGCTCAGGGTCCCAGTAAAATGATAGAATTTTGAATTGTGCCTCGCAAAGGTAAGGCTTGTTCCAGAGAAAGGAAAAATTTTCAAGATCAGCCCCTGAAAAATCAATTAATTAGAAATTAGCAATTTAAATTAGTCATCCAAATATTTGCCTTGCCACAATTCCAGCAAGAGGGAAAACCCCCTGGATTTCAGCAAAATTGTAACATTCCATTGAGATGCAAAACAAAATTCCACTTTATGCCTACAAAAAGCTCATTTTAACATGGGTTTTATATCAGGGTTTGTCAGCACAGCGACACTGAGATATAAATCCAAATTAACTGGAAATATCAAGTTATAGGGGATTAGTTAAAATTGCCTTAACAGTTATGAAGCCTCTCAGACATTCAGAATTAACAAAGCTTTATTTCAGTTTTGCTTAATTCATCTCTAAGGCCAATTTAAGACTTGAATTCTCAATCTCTGGTTGTCTACAATTCAAAACTCAATTCAAATAACCCATTTGAAAAATCCACTTGGATTATTTTTCCCAGCTATGCCCACAAAACAAAGCCTAAGAAGCCCTGATAAATTCCTTGGAAGACTGCTAAATAGGAATCACTGCTCCTCATTTCAGGAGCAATCCCCTCAGTCTCACCATCACTGAAAAAAATCGTTATTATAATTAGATTTAGCAATAAAATTCCATGGTAAAATATACCAAATGCCCTCTGACAGCTCTTATGTTTCCTCTACTGCTTCACAGGAACAGATAATTACCTTTTTTAATGTAAAAATCATAGTTTCTGTGAATACAGCACTAATACCAGACTCAACTGCTGTAATTTCTGTAAATTAGGTTTCCCTTGACCTAAATGAAACCACAGCAGAAATCCATCTGGTTCCTCTGCTCCTACGCCACAAAATTCCCATTTTAGCCTTTTTACCTTTCTAAATATTTACTGACATTCAAATGCCAGCGTGAGCTTCTCCCTCTAGCGCAGTTTGGTGACTTTAGGTGGTGACAGCTTTTTATCAGACAGATCTAAACTGATATCAAAAGTAATGGGGAAGGAGAGATAAGGATGTTCCCTCTCCCTGTGTCCTTGGGGAGTCATCACCTGGAGCACTGAGCTGCATTTTGGGCATCCCAGTTTGTTAAAATACGGAGTAGATGGAGAAAAACCTGAGGAAAGCCACCAAAACTGGGTAGAAAATGAGTGGTGGCAGTGGGGACACAGGTTGGCAGTGCTGGGTTAAGGGCTGGACTCAGAGGGCTTTTCCAGCCTAAAGAGTTTTATAACTCCATGACTCTTGGCTCTAGAGGGCAGACACCTGAATGGAAACACAGTAGTTTCCAAAAAGGCAAAGAGCTGCAAGGATGGGGACAAAATAAAACACAACTTAGACCTGGCAATGTGCATTTACAAATAAAATTTTACAAATAAAATTTTAAAAAAAGGAAAAAAAACCCAAGAAGAAAGTGACGTAAAACATCTCCTTTGCATCCCGTGGTTGAGAGAAGAATTTGTATGGCTCAGTTTGGAAAACAAATTCAAATTCCATTTTGCCACACAGAGATCCTGAACTTTACTTCCTTTTACATACCCAAATCTGAATTGCTACTCCAAGCATTTAAATATCCTTTCCCTCCAAAATTCTTCCTTTCCCAACATTCCTGGTGGGATTTCAGACCCGTGTGGGTATGGCACTTGGGGACACGGGGCACTGGTGGGATTGGCAGTGCTGGGGAATGGTTCAGCTCCAAAATCTTGGAGGGCTTTTCCAACCTGAATGATTCCATGATTCAGGAATCAAGGAGAAGTTTCTGGTGGCCCAGCAAGGCCCTGAGCTGACCCCAAGAACTTTCTCCCAGCCTGGAATGAAGATCCCACCCTCCAACAGCTGCTTCCTTTCATTGCTGTGATTTCTCTTCTGCACATCTGGAAAATTCTTCACCCCCTGCCCAGATTTTTCCTTGGTTTTCTCTGCTTTTCTTAAATTTTTTTTTTTTAGATGTATCATTTTGCAGTCATTCTTTGAATTTATGGAGAGCACCAAGGGCTCACATCTGTGTTCACAGAAGGCACCCAATGAATTACAGCAGGAACTGCAGTTACTCTATGCAAATTCTCCAATAGATGCAAAATCTCAAATTTTTGACATCTTTTAGTTTTCTGGGAGTATTGCAATTCAGGAAAGGAAATGGGGATCAGACCATTTTTGGAGGAATATGTACTCTACCCAGTCAAGCAAGTTCCCCCCAGGTAAAATAATCTGGTTTTTCTCCCCATTTAAAACATCTTTGAGCCATACATGTCTAAGTGTACAGTGTGTTTGCACATCCCAGTTCTGGCTACTGGAAAATCAGCTTGTTCCTCCCTCAGAAAAGCCCTCTCCAGTAGTTTTATTCCATTTGATCAACAGAAAATTATTAACAAGTTCAAAACCTCCTGAAAACACACAAATCTTGTATTTCACCTGAACAGAAGTTACAGAAAGTGTATATCAAGCTTTCTTTAATATTTCCCAGAATAATGGAATCATTAAGTTTGGAAAAGGCCTCCAAGATTAAATCCAACCATTAAACCAGCACTGCTAAATTATGTCCAAAATCACCACATCCACACATATCTTTGAACACTTCCAGGGATGGTGACTCCTCTGCTGCCCTGGCAGTCTGTTCCAATGCTTGACAATCCATTTGGTGTAGTAATATTCCCTAATATCCAAGGTATTCCTGGTCTAAGAAAGAAAGATGGATTCCCTGGACGGAATTTGGTCTTTTTTACTTCACTGCTATCACAGAATTCCAGCAATACTTTGGTTTGGCAAAGCCCTCCAGGTTCATCAAGTCCAGCCTGTGACCCATCCCCTCCTTGTCCCCAGCCCTAAGTGCCACCTCCAGTCCTTCCCTGGACACCTCCAGGGATGGGGACTCCAAACCTCCCTGGGCAGCCCCTGCCAATGTTTAACAACCTTTCCATGAAGAAATTCCTCCTGAATACCATGACCTGGTCTAGTGGAAGGTATCCCTACCCATGGCAGGGTGTTGGAATGAGATGAATTTTGAGGTCCCATTCCAACCCAAAGTATTCCATGACAATTCTATGAATTCTAGGATGAAATCTCACATAAACACGTCATCAAAAAGTTACTTTGGCCTACAGAAACAAAACTTGAAGAAACATACAGGAGGCAAATTAATTTCTGATTATTTTCCCACTCCATCCCCTTTTTCCAGCTATGAAACCCTTGTTCCACTGAACATATTTCAGTCAGAGTTCTTTCTGACCAAACACCTCCAGAAGAAAATGTCAATCCAATGTTCCCACCACCACACAGCGGGGATTTTGTTGGAGTTTTGATGAATCCAGGGAGGTTTTCTGGGAGGGAAGCAAACACTTGCACACCACATGCAGCTGCACTGTGGGGGAATTTCAGGACCCTTTCACCTACAAACTGATCTGGCTGACAAGGTGAGGATCAGTCACAGGCTGGACTCAGCTTTGGAGATCTTTTCCAACCTTTGTTTCCAACCTATCCCATGGTAGAAATGAAACAAAGAAAGACACAGATCAAAGACACAGATCTTCCCCTGGAAAAGCTGCAGATGAGCACAAGTTCCAGAGAAATCCATGCTCCTCTTCCATCAACAGGCAGCCTGCTTGACCACAATTCCTTCAGTTCTGAGTGGCTGCCAAGACAATTCCCTGTGTCCTCATAAAACCCTATAAGGTGCAAGACTGACACATGACATCATAAATCTTCTGTTTAAAAAGTCCCCATAGCTCAAGGACTTGAGGCTTATTGTATTTCCTTCACCAGCACAAAGCAAAACCCCATCTTCCATCTTAACATTCAAAATCTATTCCCAGCGAGAAAACAACTTATTAGTAAACAACCAACATTTCCCACAGTGAAAACAATTTATTTCCCACCGAGAAAACAACTTGTGAGCAGAAAGCAGACTGGAAAGGCAATCTGGGATCTGCAGAGCTGCAGCTCATCAATAACACCACTTCCAAAACAGGCATTATAACGACCCCCATTAGAGCGAGCATGGGATGGGGCGTTGCATCAAATGCCTAAAATTGCTGTGACTCCTATCCTGACAGGAAAAACATTTTAAACCTCCTAATGCTCCATGTGTAATCCTGACACACCTGGAAGTCTGGCTTTAGGAACTGGGAAGTGGAGCCTGGCGTGTTTACATCTCCCTGGGAAATGGAGCCATCAAGGACAAATAACAATTTCCATTTTTTATTCCACCAAGATTGCCTGAATAATATAAAGGCTGCTCTCAGAGCATGATTAAAATTAAGGTGTGGAGCAAAGAGGCGTCCCAAGGTGTGCTATAAAAAGGAGAAATGAAAAGGAGAAAATTAAAGGTGTTGTGCTAACCCTGAGTTCACCTTTTAGTGGGGTAAAAATGAGTGAAATGAATCTTACAAAACAAATAAAAACATGAAAAAAAGGATCAAAGCAGGCATGGGTTTAAGTTAGATGTCTAGAATTCAATGTTAGAAATTAAAAAATGTTTTGAAATTAAAAAATTACTTAAATTGTCTTTTTGTTGACAGGAGCTTTGCTCACACATCCACAAGTTGCATTGCCCCAGCTCCGAGGAGCTCCTGGTTCTCCTCCATCCAGGCAATCCATGAGCGTTCCCATGTTTATACACCACGATCAGGGATGTTTACAGAACCATTCATCATTTCATTCCATCCTGTCCAGACTCACTGAGTGCTCCTTGAGGCAAAACAGCTTCAAGAAAGATTTCAAACCAGAGGAATTCAACTTGCAATGCACTGGTACCTTTAAGTAAAGTCATTCAAGAGGGTGGTTGTGATTCATCAAACACAGCATGTTTTCAAAACTCCAAGTCTGTTTTCTCCTGCTTTTTTTATCTTTTAAGAGGAAAGGAAGGGCTCCTCTTCCACCCTTAATTTACAATTTGTAGGTCTTGTACCATTGACTTTCTCATGTACAACAACTGCAAAAGCACTACCAACAAATTTGAATTATTTTCCATGGTTTTGTTTACTACCTTTCATAACCACATTAATCAGTGTTCCCTTCATTAGGCATCCCACTCATCAGCAAACTAAATTAGGACCTCCAAATTTAATCCCAAAAATCCCACCACAGCACAGAAACCTTGGTGTTCCTTAATCAGGGAAAGGGACAACATTCACGCAGTTCTCTGGATGTGGATCACATACAATGACATGGAATTTGTTATCTGACTTGGAAGCAGTTAATAAAAAGAAATAAAATAATGAAACCCATACTGCCACCTTTTCCAAGTGCCTGTGGATGGGCACCTTCCAACCCTGAATTCCCAGCTGGCACAGGGATGACCCAGCAACACAAGGCATTGTCTCCATGGTCTGAGCAGACCCAGATCCCACAGTCCCACCACTCCCAGCCTGTTTGGCAGGGAAAAGCCAAAAAAAGTCTCGGCACTAAAGCCAAGCTCCTTCCAGAGCCATGCCAAGAGCTGGGAAGCTTTCAGGCAGGGATGAGGCAGGAGAAGCAGGAGCGAGAAGCTGGTGCTGCTCAGAGCTGTGATTTATTTCAGGCTGGCAGCTCCTGTTTTCCTCCAACCTGTTCACTTGATGGATGGGGCCTGGCAGCAGTGGCCAGGGAGGCTCTGGAGGTGACAGCAGCCTGCCCTCAGGGCACGTTTGGGTGATGAACCAGAAGGACCCGAGCAGCCTCTAAGCAGAGGGAGGGAGGCTGACTGCAGGAAAGGGAAAGAAATCCAAGAAACAAGCTGCTTTTACCACAGAGAGTGAATCTATGGCAATTTCTCACTTTCCATCACTTTAAAATTTATCTTGGGCAAGATCAGAAGGAGGCCCTTTACAATTTCACCTTTTTCCCATTGCATTTTGTGTTGTGGAGGCTGAGCTTTGTTCTGTGGAATCTCTTAGTGGGACCTCATGCAGGCACAGCTGCCATTAGTGTCACAAGGAGTTCCTGTGCTCCTGCTTGTGGAGAGCAGAGCAGCTCCCCTGGGACAGGGCTTCTTTCAAAGAAAAACTTCCCAGAACCATCCAGCAAAAATACTTGGAATTTTAAAGCCCTTCAGGCAATGATTATAGCCCTGCTGGTCCTTCAGAGGAGCACAAAGGGCTCCATTCTATAAAATAATATTAGTATTTGATAGCTGGCAGTAAGGCAAAGCATTTGTGAATGAGAGGAGACCCAAGTTCCACTTCAAACAAGAGCAGGAGCAGGTGGCTCCTTGGCTGGGCTGTCTCTGGCTTGCTGGGCCAGAAATGTTTGTTTTTAAAAGCCTGGAGCTCTCCATTTCCACCCACGCTGAGTAACTGTGTGCTGAGGGCTTTTATCCCCACAGCAGGACCATTCCTGGGGCTGCTCCCAGCACTGAGGCTCTCCACTGCTAAGTGGAACACTTGACCCAGGCCAGCTTGGAGCAGCAGCAGCAATGAAGGAGAGCTCTGCACTAAACTGAAAATCACCTTTCCAGCACTATTCTGGCCACAGCTCAACTCTTCCCAGCACTTCTCCCATTGGATGGGGCAGGTTTCTCTTCCAGGGGTGGGAGGATGGCAGGGTGGGCAGGAGGGCAGAAGAGGGATGAAGGGTTTATTGCAGGGACACAAGGTAAAACTCTTTTTCACAGAGAACAAGTAAGCACAGCTCTCAGTGGCCCTGGAGAGGTGGTTGACACCACCTCCTGGGTAAATCACAGCCTGGCCTGTTGTCACGAAAACATTTCCATGCAGATAATTGTGGGTTTCAGTACTGAAAGCTGAAGGGGTGAGTTAAGGTACATCAGCATTAGAAACCAATTTCCCTACACTATAAACTACACAATGCAGTGGTGGGAAGAACTTTGCTATTCCCTTCCCCTGAAAAAGAAAACAAATCGTGTCCCAACCAATCCAACACAATCATCTAATAAACTTGGCAGCAGCACTTACTTATCCTCCATTCCCATTGTCCCTGTGTTTTCCCTTCTCTCACAGCACTACTGGAGCTTTTTTCCTCTACAGCACACAAGCATCAATCTCTGTCCCAGCCAGAGTGGGAACTGTCATTTTGGCCAGTCGTGCTGCCAGGGAGAACAGGCTTTGCTCTGTTTCATTAACCCAGAACTTAAATTGTAAGGAGATTGCTGAGAGCAGGGTGATCAGGGGTGGGAGCAGCAGGAGGAGGTGCAGCAGCATTGCTGGCAGAGCCTGTCCTAGCAGGGTAGAGCAATGAATGGTGAAACACTGGAAGAATTTGTGCTGGAGCCTTATGGAAGACCTTCAAATGTGTGTTTGGATAACTCTTGTGTAATTACAGCCGAGTTCACACACCCAAACCACACCCAGGATCCAACCCCTGCTCCAAGCACTGCACAGCAACTGCTGGAGGCAACTCCAGCCTCGAGGAGATTTCAGTCCTTGAATCAGAGACCCCAGGTGCTCACAGACAGAAGGCGAGAGGAACAGGTGATGTGCAAAAACTCTGAAATATGATACAAGCACATCTGCAAAGAAATACTGAGATTTTGATGGCTGCTGCGTCTGACAAGCACAGGCAGCCTGGCAGGCAATCACCTTCTCCCCAACTGCTCAAACCCAGCCAGTGTCCCCAAACCTGGGCTAAAAAGCAGGAGCTGAATGGAGCAGAGAGGATGGCCAGGGTCCAGATTCACTTGTGGAAAGGCAGAGGACAGGTTTGCAGTCAGGGAGACACCGGGAGAGATGTTCTGGGTTGTGTATTACAACGCAAATAGATTGCAAACAACTTCCTAATCTCGGCACGGTTCAGAATAAACCTGAGTTAATTAGAGCTGGCAGGACCTCTGAAAGAAATACAGCAGTCACCGTCAACAAGTGTTTGCTGCAGTCACACATACAGGAACCTTGTTTATTATTCTGCAAGTCTGCCTGCTGAAGCAGACCATGAGAATTTTGGCCAGTGACACAAAGCAGCGTCTGCTCGTTGAGATAGATGCACTGTGCACTAAAACAATTGCCTTGGAATAACTCACTCCTGGTTTTTCCTCATGGATCCCTCCCACCAGAGCCCAGTTAACCACTTCTGTCCATGGACTTGGAGACCAAGCATTTTTTAAAAAATCCTACCTATTGCTGTGCCTTGAGAAGTTGTTTAGCAGGGTGCATGGAATGCATCTGATGCTTTGCAGGGGAGGGGAGGGAATATTTTCCCTATTTTCTTGCCATACAACTGCTCAGAGTCAAGACTTAAGTCAGTGTACGTCCATGTTCTGGATTATAAACCTGTCCCAGAAGCAGTTAACTATTATCCTTGAAATTGCTTCTTTTAGGAATATTTTCCTTAGGAATTTGGACAGTGTAGTGACTACATCACACATCAATTTACACATATTTTGGTAGCTCCCAATTCAGCCTAATTTCTTCTCCAGTAACTTCTCCAGCTCATTTTAACCACTTTCATTACCACGACACAGACACTGATCTAGGGAATCATGGAATATCCTGAGCTGGGACCCACAAGGTTCAAACTCCAACTCCTGATCCTGCTTAAGACAACACCAAAACCACACCCCATGCCTGAGAGTGTTGTAGAAATGAATCCAGGGACTTTTGTGCAACCAGATCACAGCCAAAAAATTCCAAATCCATCATCCCTGAGCCCTTTCCATGTGGTGGGACCGAGGAACAGTGGAAAAAGCAGGTTCTCCCTCTTCCCACACAACACCCACAATTCTCAACCCACACATGAGCATCACTGTGGGGCAGAATAAAGATCTATAAAATCTTGTCATCCTTCACTAGATGGTTGCAGTGAGTTCTTGAGAGCTGTTTTTACACCAGCCTGGACAGATAGAAACTCTTGACCCTGATTTAGTCCATTTATTTTTAGCTGAAAACAAACAAAAAAAACCCCTTAAATAACAAGGACAACTCAGTTTCCCAACAGCATATTTCAACGTTTCCCACCTGTTCCACACAGGCCAAGAACTTGGCCATGTCCTCCCACCAGGCTCTTCTCTTAGAAAGCCATGATATGAAATATATTTGCTGTTTTACTCAATGTTATAACTGAATTATAAAACCCTGCCGCGTTTCCTATTCAATAACAAGACAATTCACAGGTGATATTGAACTCTGAAGATTCCTGGGTACTTGGTTTAGTAGCAGTTCAGTCCCAGAGGTGCCTTTCTCCTCTTGGACAAGGTGGAAAAGGAAGAATATCTGACATTGCCAGGGAGGAAAGTGTTTTGAATACATGGGCAACCACCAAGCTGAAGTAAAAATACCTTTTATTAACCTAGAGAATAATGAGAAGCAGGGTAAGATAAGATTCTGTACTTTGTTGTTAGCCCCTACCCATGCTTTCTGAGAAATGCTATTGATGTGCTTTAATTACTTTTTTTGTGTTAACCATGCACTACTGAAAGGACTGGGCTTGTTTATACGATCTCCAGCTCAAATATGAATGTAATTGACATTTCTTCTGATCAAAGGAAGCGAATTATTGCTGTGCTGAATTCAAAAGGAGCTTTCCCGTAACAACAATGCAGCTCCGAAAACTCTCATTACCATCATGTAATCAGGGCTTTACAGGAATGGCATCAAATGCACCTTTGCACACTCAGATATCCAAGGGATGGTAATTATCCTGCAATGACTCCATTCCCTTTTAGGCCACGCTGGTTTTGAGGAGCTGTGTGGGTTTTTTTTGGACAAACCAGATTGCTCATTTAGGTGTTATCCTCAGCTATTGCAAACAGCTGTTTGCCCTTGGAAGACAAGGTTAAGAAATTGGGCATGTTTAGAGCTAGAAATTGTCCCCTAAACACAAAAAGAGTCTTGAGTGTGAGCAGTGAAAATAAGAGAAGGATTCTTCCCCAAGGAGAGGTTTATGTTGGGCCCACAGGGAGTGAGGCACAAAGACAGCAAAAGGGTCAGGAACCAAAAGTGTTCAGCACTTTGCCAGGCTTAAGACTTCAAATTCTGCATCAGACAGATGCCTGATCAGTCTGGGATTGTTCTCAGGCAGCAGAGATGAAACCAGTGTCTCCATTGGAATAAACAGCTTTTTTTGGGGTAAGCGAGACGAGAAATGAAGAAACTTTTAACCACAGTCACAACAGCAAATTCACCAGGAATAAAGGATTCAGGCCTGTGCACAGAAGTGCTGCAACAAAACCAGCAGTAAGATAGTGATAAAATCAAACTTCAGCTCACATAACCAAGGTTCACAGAATAGACTGGCTGCATTCCTGGGCAGCAGGAATCATCGTCCTCCCAGCACCTGGCTGGGAAAGGCAGCATTCCCTACACCACCACCAAGCTTTCCTTGGCACTTTCCATGCTCTTGCAGAGGATGACACGTCCTAAATGTGTCAGAGGAGAGTCTTGATGGGAGTCTGCAATCCCCAGCACACACCCTCGGGCTGGAAAGGTGGGTGGCTGCCTGTGATCACTTTAGTGAGGGCTAAACCAAGCTAGTCAACCTTAACCACTGCATTTTTCTAAATTTTAAGCAAGCTCTGGCCCCTGCAGAGTAGGAAAGGGCCAAGGACAGGAAACTGTGCCTGAAACAAGGAGGGATGGACTCAGGAGCTTGTGCTGAGGATCTGGAACCATCCACATGAACAGAGCCAGCAGCAAGAGAACAACATGACAGGAGCTGACACCAAACAAAGAGAACGTCTTCAGAAATAAAAATAAAAGTTTATCTTGATGCAGGAGGAAGAAAAGGGACCAGTGAAGGGGTAGAGAATTGATGGGGCTGTCAGTGCCAGAGACAACAGCAGCGATCCAGCAGCTTCCAAGAGGACTGGAAGGGATAAGAGATAAAGGATGGGAGATGAAGCCCCAACAGCCTCGATAGCAGATAAGATGCTGGGCATTTGTTTAGAAGGGACAGGATTTCAGAAATATTGCTGAGGAAGAATTGACAAACTTAGGACACAACAATAGAACAAAATCTCTGAGATAACTCCAAGGAGCTGGGCTAAGGAAGGACAGAGTCACTAAACTTGAGTTAATCAGTATTCCTTCTTGATGGTTATGAAACCACAGATTCACTGCAAAAATAATTTAAAAAAATATTTCCTCTGAAGTTTAGAGTTTTCAAAGAGAAAAGTAACTTCCTGAGCTCCTTTGAAAATCCAGGGCTGAGCAGTGACATCCATTTGTTCTAGTTAAGGTATGCAAATATAGATGTGTTCATGCCCAAATGCAGAACCTTTCGATGCCTGCTGCCTCCAATTAATAAATTAAAGCCGCTCCTGCTGGAGCTCAGCCTGTCACAGACAAGGGCTGGCTCAAGAAGCTACACAAGGAAATGAAATTTGAAAATGTTGGTTCCTAATTCTGGAATAAATTCTGAGATAATGAAATAGCTACCATGCTGTTCCACTTGAAATTTAATTCCAGAGCAATTGAAATGCACAGCGCTGATTACTCTTGTCATTTTGGGGGAAAAGAAAAACCCCAAACCGAGGGGATTTCAACTCCAACAAAACTGAAAACTGCATCTGGATCTCTACCAAAAGCAGAGGAAGGGAAATATCCTTAATAATACCAATTCTTGAGTTTCCAGGCACGGCAGCCTTGTACGTAAATACTCCAAAATAAAACTTGTAATGTTCCAAATCCAAGAGACACAAAGGCTGGAGGCGCTCGGCTGCTCGAATCCACCGCAGGCACCAGCCCTGCATAAGCAGGAGCATTTTCTGATACAGACATCAAGCATCTGAAGCAGCTTTGAAACAGAATTCCTGTCTCCAGCTCCTCAAGCAGAAGCCTGAGGGTGTCTGTTTTTAGAAAACTGCACTTTTAAACTCCTTAAACATTTTAATGTACGGAAAACCACATGGCAAGCGACTCCAAACCGCTTTTACCCCGAGGCTTGTAACAACATTTGACTGTGGGGAGGGGTGGGAGGACAGGAAAAACCTCCTTTGCTGTGGGTGGCCCCAGAGCAGAGACCTGTGGGCTGCAGGAGACCCCAAAGTGCAGGAGCTGTGGAGATCACCGTGCCCACCACGGTGGCTCCTACCTCACCCAGCTCCCTGTCCAGCCAGGAACATCTCAGCAAGGAGCAGCCCTACACCTCCCTGGAAAATTTACTCCAGTAGTTAATAATGCTTTCCTTCTCTTTTTTCCCTTCTCCTCCTGCTTTTAAGCACTCAGATTTTTCTCTGAACCAGGCTGTACCTGGTGCCTCTGATTCAAATCCTTACTGAGGAACGAGCTTCATTTCCTCCTCTGTTACGTTGCTGGCACTACAAGGATAAACTTCTTGAGCCAACTCCTTAAATCTTTATTCATGTGTCAAGTTCCCAAACTCTCTAATCATCCTGATATCCCTGCTCTGGCTCTCCTGCAGATTTTCCTCTCTTGAGCAGCAAAGGAGCAAAACTGGACACAGTATCCTGGTATGGATAGCACAGGGGGAATGGCTTTGAACTGACAGAGGAGAGGTTTGGGTGGGATTCTGGGAGGGAGCTGTTCCCTGGGAGCATGGGGAGGCCCTGGCACAGATTCCCAGAGAAGCTGTGGCTGCCCCTGAATCCCTGGAAGTGTCCAAGGTCAGGCTGGACAGGGCTTGGAGCACCTGTGGAAGGTGTCCCTGCCATGGCAGGGGTAGGATGGAACAGTGCTGAAGGCTCCCTCCATCCCAAACCATCCTGGGGTCCTACACAGACACTTTAGGCCATCCTGCTGAAAGGTTCCCTACCAGGTTACTTTCCTGAAACTAGCTGGGAATAGGAGTCCCTGCTCCTTTCCTTGCCTTTACAGTGAAGTTTATCCCATTCTCAGTCATTTCTCATCACAGTTCCTTTAAATACATCTTTAACCTTTACAGCATAAACAACCCTTCAAATCCTGTTCCTGTGCACCTTCCCCAAGCATTTACACCATCCCCAGACCTGCAATTGGCCTAAACCAAAACAAAATTAACAATCCCTCACATCTATAATGAAAATAATAAAATAGAATTGAAAAAGGGATGAAGGAAGAGTTTTTTACTTTCTGGGAGATGCAATTCTTCTATCAAAGGAGTTTTATGGCAAAATTTTATGTGAACAGTGCCTACAGAACAGATATTTCCATATGTTTTTTCCACTGGAAAGTCCTTCCAGCCTGCTTGAATTCTTCCATCCATCCTGCATTTCCTTGGAGCCAGTGATAAGCAGACCCATCTGTAAGGATCATGTTTTTCCATTTCAGCTGAGAGCTGTCTGAAGGTCGCAGCATAAATTACATTTCCTACAACAAATTTTGATGGGCTGAATCAATACCCATGATCAAGTACCCCAGGCTGGCTCCCAACAAGGACAGATCCCCATTCCTGTCAGGAATTCCTCCTGTTCTTTAAATCATGGCTATCTCCATTATTCCTCTGTCAAAATAACCCTGGGCTTGGGACAATACAACAAAACATATCCTGCAAAGGATGACATTCCTTTCCTAACTCAGTTTAATGAATTCCTTCGGGTTTTTGCCACAAAGGTGACAGCAAATAAAAATCTGTAGAAAAATTACCAAATTCAAATCTATTTGAAAAAAAAATCATCACTCTGCTAGGGAATTATAGACTTAATTTGTTTAAATGTACATCTGCATTCACAGTGATGGAATCCCAACAATCCATGAAGTGCTCTGGATATTTAGGGGATTAAAAATATATGGAACAAACCCACACACACCCATGTACCTCTAGGAGGCACCACTTCAAATAATCAGGCTTAAATTTTCTTATTTTTCTAAATGGTTTTGTGTTTTTGTGGCTGTGGAAGGTGTATTTCAAGCTCTCCATCATCCACCTGGAGTGGGGTTTTAGTTGTTCGCTTTCCAGGTCATTCCTGAGGGGCATCACTCAATGTCAGGAGTTTGAAATCACATTTCTGGAGAGCAGCTCCCATTTACCACTGGCTGTGGGAAAAATGCTCTGTGCACTGGCAGGTGACTGTTACAAATGACTCAAAACCCACTCATCCCAAAAAACCCAACCATTTATTGAAATGTGGAGAAAAACTCCCCAAAAAACCCAAACCACCAAGAGAAAAACTGCAAACCCCCACAAATAAACCCAAAACCCAAACCACCCACCCCCATCACCAAGGAATGCTTTCAACAATACCCAAATTAAGTATATTTAACATTTTTCAGTGGAAGTTTTGGCCAAGTTGTGTTTAGTCCCACCACCACTGGTCAAGGAAAAGATATTCCCTCTTTTAGGAATGCCCTAAATATTCCTCTTGTTTCTCCCTAACAACCTCCCCTTTCAATTAAGCACCTGACTTCAAGAGTACAGAATATTTCTGCAAAAAAAGCACTTAAGTTGTTTGAGCACACATGTATAGCCCTGGATTTGATTGAAGTGTTTTCCTGAGTGTGTGCATCATTCCAAAATTGATTCCAAGAGCTGTGAATAATTAACCTGAAGCTGGACATGGGATTAAAGATTATGATTAAAGATCTGGCACTTCATTTATCAACAGGAATTGGCTCCACAACTGCCTGCACATCCACATTTGCTCTCCAAAGGCTTCCTGGTGATCCCTGTCAGCCAAGGGATTTAGAATCTATTTAATAGTGTGGAATTTATAGCATCACACCTTTCCTGGGAAGATATGGATTGGTCCAGAGAACACCAAGAAGGGATTTTGTCACAACCATGGCTGTCACATGCTCAAAAAAACTTAACAGCAAGGTAAGGGCAGATATCTTGTACCATAATTCAGATATTGGCCTGAGTTATTTAGAAGTGACAGACATTACTGAAATGCAGTTCAAGGATGAAATCTCATCCTTGAAGTCACTAAAACATGTTGGATTTTTAGGACTAGGTCTTGAGGACACCTTGTCTAATACTGGGACATGGGAAGCTGAAAGTTTAAAGTAAAGGCATAAAATTATTGATAATAGAGCATTTCCCTGATATATCAATAATTTTATTGCAAGTGTAATTCTAGCTGGAAAGATAAGACCAAATCAGTCCCATCCAATAAGACCCTTCCATCCAAGCCAAGCCACCCTGGGATTCTACGATCCTATGGAAACACAGAGTTGTTTTGCAGTTTTTTGGCACTGCATTGATCCCACAGAGGAAAATCAAACAAGATGAGAGCACTGCACAGCAAAAATAAACACAACCCCACCAGAAATCAGCAGAACCCACCCCAAACCCTCAGAACCCAACCCCAGCACTCCAGAATGCCCTCCCAGCCCTTCCTCAGCTGAAAACCAAATGGTTCTCTCCTCCAAGACAGCCCCACTCAGAGGGGTTCCTTTGGCTGCATCAGTTCCTGCAGCTTCCAGCATCCCAGAGGTTTTGAAAGAACTGCCCAGGGCTCTGCTGGCAGCAGCTTTTTGTTAAAAACCCCACAATGTCCGACTGGTGTGGACGTGTGTCACCATGATATTTTATGAAAATCTTTTCGATAGGATTTTCTCCTGAGAAGCTGAGGAGCCTCGGGGAAGAAATGTAAAAAATAACTGTCTGCTGCTGTGCAATGCAAGAGGTGCATCTGTGATTGCACCATGTGAGGTGTTTCTGTTTAATGACCAATCATGGCCCTGCTGTGTGGACTCTCTGAGAGTCACCAGCTTTTGTTATCATTCCATTCCTTCCCTTTCTATCCTTCGGATGGATCCTTTCTCTCTATTCTTTTTAGTACAGTTTTAGTACAGCATTTTCATATAATGTAATATCATCATATAATAAATCAGCCTTCTAAAACGTGGAGTCAAGATTCTCATCTCTTGCTGTGGCCCTGGGACCCTCGAACACGACCACAGACGTGGAGCAGGCGCTGCTGTGGCCCCAGGGCTGGGCTGGCCTTGGACACTTTCCTCACCCAACACATTTCAAAGACAGCGGTGTGGGGTTTGTGTTTTTGCCTCAAGAAATAATCCACATTTCCTCCCCACCTGAGGAAAGCCCCAGGGCTCCCCTCTCAGGAGTTTAACCTGACCAAAGCCACTGGTGCAGCAAGGGCAGGGCACTTAAGAATGCACAGCCTGCATTAGGAAACCGAAGCAGTTCCGAAAAATCATCCCCAAGTGCAACACCTGCATCGCAGGGAGTGAAAAGAGCAGCTTGAAAATTCAAGAATCAGCTGGGAGAGCATGGAATTAACTCCAAGAGGAGACAGAACAAAAGATTTCAGCGCTGTTTTGGGTTAATACAGATGAGTTTGGGAGATCTCGTGGCTCTGCAGCCAGGCAGGACTGAGAGAAATTTGATGAGTGGAGAGGAAAAAAGCCAGAAGTGCCCATGTCAGCTCGAGAACTAAAAATATATATTTTAAAAAATTAAAATATTTTAAAATATTATAAAATATA
>VYZP01045977.1:33147-64370 GCA_013400635.1 Hypocryptadius cinnamomeus | reverse complement strand
AAAATAAATAAAATTTTTTAAATTAAAAACTTTTACAATATAAAATACATAGAAATATTAAAATCTATATAAAATTAAAATATAAAAATTAATAAAAATAATTTTAAATTAAACAATTTAAAAAATAAAAAAATAAACTATAACAACGTATAGAAAACATAGAAATACAGAAAATTATAAAACCATAAAAACATAAAAAATATTTTAAAAAATAGTAAAAAAATTAAAATATCTGGTCAAAACCCCTCTGAAAATGAGCTGTTTCTTTCCTGGAGATGTACATGCATATTTCAAAGATGAACTAGAGTTAAATAATTTAATTGCCAGCAGTCCCAGTTCACAATACTTGATCACTGACCATTTATCCCCCCTCAGCCATCACAGGCACCAGAAGACTGGGAAAACATCCATGCAAGGATCAGCTTCCACCACCCTGCACTCCAAACAATTACTCCAGAGTGAACTAAATTATTACTTACACAATAAAGTGACCTCTCCTAATTACACAAGATCAGGGAAGCTTCACTGAAAAACCCTCAGGGCTCCTTTTCTGCCTCTTGCTGCCACCCAGCTTCACCTTTCCCTCCCTTAATTCTCTTATCTATAACAAAGGGGTGAAAAAATATCATTGCCTTGAGGTGCCTCCATGTGAGCTGCTGGATCAGAGCTGGTATTGTACTGAGGGTTATTAAATAAAACTTAACAGGCCCTAACCCACTGCTCAAGAATTATTTCAGCTCACCTAGGTTCTTAAAAGAAGCAATCCCAGATAAATCTCTCCTCTATTTCTGTAACATGATGTTTTTCACCCTTTTTTGACTTTTTGGGTTGTTTTTGGTTTTGGGTTTTTTTTTGGGGGGGTGGTTTTTTGGGTGTTTTTTGGCTATTTTTTGGGTTTGGAGGTTTTTTTTGGTTTTGGGGTTGTTTTGTTTTGGGGTTTTTTTTTGTTGCTGTTTTGTTTTTTGGGTTTTTTTGGGTTTTGGGGTTTTTTTTCCACTGTGAAAGCTCTGGAGTAAATTCCACCCTTCCCTTCCTCTTTTCCTGGAGTGGAATGTCAGTTGTCTCTCAGCATTCAGAACCCAGCCTGATCTCCCAGGCTCTGTGTTCCAGAATTTGGAGTGATAAATGATTCTGCCTCACCCTCAGGAGTTTCAGCTGTTTGTCTTTGGGGTTTACAGGGATGAGTGACTGAAGGAAAGAATACATTTTTCTTCCCAGCTTTGCATTGTATAAAAAGATTCTAAGATAAAAGTGGCACTGATAGCAGCAATACTTCTCAATAAAAGAGCTGCTCATAGGAATTATACAGGAGATGATACAGCTTCAAATGAGGGTATAAATTATGTGTTAAACCCCAAGTTAAAATGATCATTTTTTTCTTCCTTTTATTCTTCATTTTTCAATATAGTCATCATTTTTCAGGAAAAAACAATTGTCTGAATTGCAGATCTAAAATGAAATCACTGCCTGCTCTACCATCTTATTTTCCACTTAGAGATATTTATACCAAAATGAAATATTTTCCAGTTGCAGATATCCCACTTTGTGGAGATAACTTCTCAGCCTTTAATACCAAGGAACAATGAGTGCTCCAGGGATGAACTTCCTGACTTTGGAATGTGCATCCGTCCAGAAGAGGCCAGTACAGAAAAAGTTGTATTTCTGTATTATTTCCACCAGAATCACCTTTTATGCTCTCTCCGAGATCATCTAGCACCAAACCCACACCATTGCTGTATTGATATGCAAATATCTCATGGGATATACATGAAATAAGTTATGGTCAGAGTAAAGTATCCACACTGAAATCCACATGGGGCTTTTCCCAACATTTCCCCAATGTAGGACAGATCAATATTTTAAAAAAACCATCAATTCTTATTTTTCAGCAGTGCTGCAGGAGAAAAGCCAGGGTGTGTTCTGTGTATTGTGATGGATGCACAGGATGCTTCCTGCTGGGATGCACAACTCGTGGAGAAAAGGTTGGGAATATGCAAGACATGGAATTAAAGTGTTTTTATTCCAGTTTTTACGTGTAACGACCAATAACAGCTCACCACAGCACCATATTTATGGTGACATGCACTGTTCCCACTGAATATACTGGGGGGGAAAGTCTGTGTGTCTCCCACCAAATTAAAATTTTAATTAATATGCTTTTTCAGTATTTCCTTCTCCCCACATCCTCCCAGTTATGAGCCTAGAATTAAGAGAGTACAGACCAGTTTGAGCACATCAGAAGATGAATTCCAGACAAAAATCACCAGTTACCCCAGCAGCCAGACTCCCACTGTGCCACCCATGCCTGGTTATAAAACCCAGGATTAAACAAACACCCCTGACCTCACTGGAGAGGTTTCACGAGCAGGGGAAGCAGTAACTCCAGAACCACATTAAATGTTAACGTTTCAACATCAGCTGCAGAAGGTTAAAGCAATAAAGTGATGGATTGCAGCTGAAGCTTTCCAGTGCACCCAGTTGAGCAGGAATTTGGAATTGCCAGGGATATAATGAAGTCTCTCATTTAAGGAATATTCTCCTGGCTCTGCAGGTCAGCAGTCCTGGAGCAGCAGCAGGAAGAGGAGGAGTTGCTCTGCCAACACACCTTGATTATTTTTTATGTTAAAAAAAACCTTACTGGATATGAATAGATCTTGATCCCTGTTTAGAATTAAGGATTTAAGTAAAAAGCAGGATTTCATTAATGGTCCAAGGATGATCCAATGGGGGAAATCACTGGTAGGGAGAAAATATTCCAATGTATGAACATGAAGATGCACAATGGCAGAAAAAAAACCAAATTAAAAAGTAAGACCAGTCCCTATTTTTACTCCTTTTTTAAAATCCAGCTCAGCACAAAAACTGCTCTAAAAGAGCTTCTATGATGATCACAGAAAAGTTGGAGGGGAAACAGGAAAACAAAAAACTCCTAATTTTTTCTAGGCTATACAGACCTCATATGGACAGTCATGTGTATGGAATGGATCAGGGCTTATGGATGGTAGAATGGGTTCCAACTGAAAGAATCTGAATTTAGATTAGATATTAAGAAAAAACTTCCCTGTGAGGGAGGGGAAGTCCTGGCACAAGCTGGAACAAGGTGATCCCTAAAGCCTCTCCCAACCCAAACCATTCCATGATAACATGATCACCCTTTATTTTCTCTAATGGTGTGATGTCATTTCAAACCTCCCACAATAAAACCCAGTCAGCATGTTTGAACATTGTTTTAATATTATTCCCTTTAAGAACATCCCTGAAACCTTATTAATATTAATACTATTATTAGGAGTCTGACAGAAAGGAGAGTTGGACCTCAGCTTTTGCCTGCAGAAACTCTTAGCTTTTCTAAAATACATTGGTATTTGAAGACATTCATCCAGCACCCTCCTAAAAGGGTGAACTGACTTTTTCATGTCACTCTGCCCTCCTACAAAAGCTGAATTCCCTTATTTTCTTGGGAATTTTGAACAACTAACTCTCTGAAAGGAAGTAACCCTTCAGAGGAGCATCACATTTATACAAATAGGTTTGATTTTCTCTCCTTATACCAAATCTGGATTTTGTAGCCATCAAGGTAATCTGGGGCTTTGCTTGTCCCTTTGTTAACTCCAGAGCTGGGGTTTTCTTCCAAGGGTGATCAAACTCCCAAAGCGTGTCACAAGTCCCATGGATACTATGGATATATTTTTCAAAGGACTTGTTGTTCCAGCTGCCTACAACAGAGACAAGATGTGATGCCTTTTTGGAGCTCTTAGTTGAGGGCATCCCGCTGTTCTCATGACAAGCGTGCACAGAAACAGCCCAAACTCCAAAGTTGCCTCTTGACCCTTGATCTTCCTGTGATATTGGAGTTTAGGACTGTCACTGAGTTGCCTGAAGCATATCCAGCAGCAGGAAGATAGAAAACATCAATGAAATTGGGTCTCTGTCAAAGATTTATCTGTGTCTGAATTACCTCGGGGGGATTGCAGGCATTTGGCCAAACTGGGAGTTGTCACATTCCTTGGAATGATACAGCAACTCCTTCACCACCTTTAAGCTATCACAAATATCCTCAGCTCCGAGAAACAAACAACAGCCACTGGCACACAGATCAATGCTCCTTTCATCACCCAGTTTGCTCCTCCTGAAGGCAATTAGCCAAGATTTCCCCATTTTCCCACCACAGCATCCGAAAAATGCCAGGGGCAGTCAGTGCAGCCATCACTTGCTCTCAGAGGGGTTTGAATCCAAACCACAAAAATGGTGTCAGTGAGGGTGCAATAATTCTTCAAACTCAGGTGGGGAGAACACTGTGGAAAACATGGAGGAAGTTGTTGATCACTCCTCGAGAGATCAGATATAAACAGTGAGGTTGAAATCCCAGTTTGCTGAAATTCCCATTGTTCTGTGTTACCCCTGCAGAAAACCCCAGCATAACTGTATCACATTTAGAATTAAAGAGAAGATTGGACAGGATCTTGGATAGGACAGAAGGGAATGGCTCCAAACTGGGAAAAAATTACATGACATGAGGGTGGGCAGGCCCTGGCACAGGGTGCCCAGAGCAGCTGTGGCTGCCCCTGGATCCCTGGAATTGTCTGAGGCCAGGTTGAACATTGGGGCTTGGAGCACCTGGGACAGTGGGAGGTGCCGCTGCCATGGCAGGGGTGGGAATTTGATGATTTTTAAGATCTCTTCCAACCCCAAATCCACAACTCCATGACTGCACTTTCTGTGAATGAGTGTGGGTAGGCCACAGGATTTAATTTGTTTGGATTGGGTTTATTTTTTCCTCATTTTTTTACTTTTCTTCCCAGTGGCAGCCAACACCAGCTGATCCAGAAGCGCTGAGGACAGCACTGATTGCAGCAGCCACAGCAGCATCCCATGGGAGCTGCTGGGCATGCAGGAGAGGGGGATCAATGAGCAGCACCCTCAGAAGGGACAGTAAATCCAGCAGATCCTATTTAAGGACCTAAAATTGTGTTGGGATTGTACAAGCAGGAATCCCCCCTTGACATAAGGCAGAGCAGGTCTCTGCTGCCACTGGGGACAGGGAGAGCAGGAGCTTGGCTGCTGCCATTCCAAACTCTCCAAGAGCTCATTTTGTGTCTGATTCTAAGTGGAATTCTTAGATTTATGTAATATAAATAATACAAGGTGCCACTAGGAAGGCATTTGTGATAGTGAACACAAAATTGAATTTCGCTGATGCTTGAGAGCTGTTAGGTGGCTGTAACACCCACATTAAATATAAGTAATATAAAAATAATAATAATAAAAAGAAACCACAGATTCCCTTGACGTTTTAACAGCAAACATTCCCTGGTGGCCATGCCACCCACCCAGCCAGGAGCTGTGCCACACACGTCTGCTCCCAGTTAATTGTCTGCTCAGCTTTTGTCCCTTGCACCGGGGCTGTGAGCGGGTGAGCCGCCTGTCACTGCTCGGTTCCTGAGAGTCTGCACGAATTAACCCAGCCCAGGCACATTCCCACTCCCAGCGTGCCATCTAGTGATGGATGGGAGCTGGGAGACTCCATCTCCTGCTTTTAGCTCAGCTTCCCTCTCCACACGCAGCCCCAAGGCACCACCCGAGCATCCAGGACAATATTTGGTCGCTGTCTCACATCCTGACCTGATAAATAAAAGCTGCTCCCCAAGGATGTCTCCTCCAGGCAAAGAGCTGGGGTTGGGAAAAATGAATGGCAAAGGCAAAAAATGCATGCAGAGAATAAAGCAACAAATCAAAACTCAACTGTGCAATGATTTTCTGGGAATTTAATGACAAAAGAGGTGCCCGGGGCCAGCACAGGTTTGGTCCTTTGCTCACAACGTGCCACAGCCTGTGGTGGCACTGCTGAGGAGGGATGGGAGATGGAGTCAGCAGGAAAACGAGGCTCCCAGAGGATTTAAAAATTATGTGAACACATGCACAAATGCATTTTAATTGCCTTAGGATTGGCAGTTCCCTGGAATCATGCAGAGTAGCCAGCAATTTTACATTTCTTTGCAGAAAACTGCAGCATTCCAATGGGAACAAATATGATTGCAACCCATCTCAAACAAACCCTGCCAGCCTCAGGTTAGTTTCCAGCCTAAACTCTGTTTTATTCTAATTTATAAACAAGGATTAGCACTTGCATATGGCTTGGAATAACAACCTGGATGAGTCTGAGGAGGAACTCTAAACCAAACTGAATTTCCAGGCAACATTCCTTAAACCACATGGACCCAAACACCTCTAGCTCCAAATAGCAAACAGAAAATAATTTATTAAAGCCATAAAGCTTTAATAACCTTCTAATGACAGCTTTCATTTGTGTTGTTATCAAGAGAAAATAAGGGATGATTTTTTTTTTGTCTTGGAGCCATCTTTACACCTAAAACATTCTGTATGTCTACCATAGAAACAGCCTGTCCTTATTAATGGTGTCATAGTAACCAACACCCAGGCAGAGGCTTATTAATACCCTCATCTCCAGAGAAAATCACCAAAAATCCCAGAAAAGTCCAGCCTTCCACACCAGTTAACTCCTAATTAACATTCCTGAAAACAGGGAGCACAAGGAAAAAGTTTGACTTGACTTCAAGCTGTCACGACTCCATTGCAGTGGCTATATTTTGGAATTATTTTCCTTTAAAAATATCAGAATTCCCTGCTTATCGGTATTGTAGCACCAAGATTGCTCCAGAAACCCTCAGCTTCTGCTTTGCTGCCTGATATATATTTTTAAGTCCATTTTAGTGGTGCCTAGGCACAGAAAACCAAGTCCTTGAACCATCCCAGTGCTGAGCAAACCTCTCCCATGAATGCTCATTTTTACTAAAAGTAATTTCCCTCATTTTTCAACAGATTTGAGACCAAGGAATGCAAAGCCCTTTTTTCCCTGTACAAAAAACCTCACTGATTATTGTGCAGGCAGGGAGGTCAAGCCCTAGTGTGGAATTACCCCCAAACAGGTTCACCCAAACAGAACCGAGTCTCATGCTCACATATCAGATAATTACAACCCAGCCACTTCCTGCACCACCCAATCCAGTCCCAAAATTCATTAATCCACCAGGCCCAAAATTCATTAATCCAGCAGGTTCTGGCTGAACCCACAACACTAATTTTTTACTATTTTTTAGCAGCTTTGTCTGAACCTACTCACCCTGAATTTTACACCAAAGCCAGACATTCAACTTTTTTTTTTCCTATGAGACAATAAATTGAATCTGACAAATTAATTATCAAAGGACACTTCATTAGCCACAGTACCTAATAAACAGCTCCTCTGAAAAGATTTGGGCCAAAACACGGTTGAAAACACAAATTCTGCTGGTTTTTAACATCTTAAAGGACATCTAATGCACTGCCAAAGCTAAGGCTTTTACCCAGAATCTCTGTGACACAAAAGGGGACAAATGCTCATTAACACAAATACAAAGAAGGACAAAAAGTCATAAAAAGTATTCTTTTAGCCATCACAAATATGACAATCAAGAACACTTCCTTTCCTACCTTCTCCAGGAGGTGTGGCACTTGGGGACATGGTTGAGTTGAGGGCTCAGCGGTACCAGAATTGTTGGACTGGAATATTTTAGAGATCTTCTCCAACCAAAATGATTCTGAGAAAGCAAAAGCCAAACCACTCCTCCTCCCTTTTAAATCTAAGCCTAAACCTAAACCCACCCAACCCCAGCTGGGCCTGGACCCCTCCCTCTGCCCCTCACAGCCACACCAGGACTGGGTTATCCCAGCTGATTGACCTCACCTCTTTTCTTGCAGATTGGCACAATTCCTGCTGCATTTTTGGGAACCTCACCAGTGCGGCAGTGATGCCTCAGGTTTTGGCTTTTCTATGTTTCAGATTCTGTGCTGCTTTAGTGTGCAGGTCTGAGCTTCACATCAGGGCATGGTGAGCTCTCTGCACAGAGCAGGGAGACAAAACAATTCCTGCTCCAGCTGGGCACCAAGGACAAATGATCCAAATCTCAGCCCAAGAGCACAACCAGCGTGGGCTGGAGAGAGAAAAACAAGCAGGATGGGAGTGCATGGGCTAAAGCTGGAATTGGCCAATGAACTGCAATCTGCACATGGAGCAGAGCTGATCACAGGGAGAGACCCCGGGAGCGCTCGTGCATTTTGGGACCATTTTGGTTCATCTTGGGTGCAGCCCTGGCTGGGCTCTTGTGCTGCCCAAGGTGGATCCATGGAGGAGATCCTTGGAATCAATCCCTGCTTTATTCTGGAACTCTGGCCAGCCTCTGCTCTAGGGCAGCCTGCACAAGGCAACAACAGGGGCCTCTCCTGCACCAACGCCCCCCTATTCCTCCATCACAACCATTTCAGCATCAGGAGATTTTGTAAAATCGGGGTGAATCAGAACCTTTTGTGCCACTGAATCATTCTCACCTCAAAGCTTGGGTTCAGCTGCTGTAGACAGAAATGAGAAATTGTTTGTTGTCCAACCTCGATTCCCTGATCAATCTGCCAGTCCCCAGTGTATCAAACTTTTAGTGTGCTCTAAAAATGAAGAACTGGATGTGTGTCTGCATTTTAACGGGTGTTTGTCATCCCCTAGAGAACAATTATTTCAGTATTTGTCTGCTGACAGCAAAACATTTCTTTAAACATGAACCCTCCAGAATTTAAAAGACTAGGCTGGAAGATTTCTGGTTTATATCACACAATACTTTTGCTCAAAAAACTCCACTTTTCAATCCAAAGCCTGACCCAAAGTTCCCCTCAAGTTAGAGGCTGGCAGATATGAGGATGTTGACGTGCAAATTCATTCCTCTAAGACTTGTCTCTAGCATTATTTCGCTATTTCAAAACTAAAAATTAGGTTTCCCAATGGAAAGCGCTGACAGGATCATGACTATCTGTCATTTAAAATGAAAATGTACTATTAGATTTTATTGTAGGATAGATAAGAACTCTCAAAAGAAAGAACAGATTATCTGTGTTTAATAAATCCCTGGGGAGGAGCTTCCCAGAGCAGTGTGGGTGCCTGATCCCCCCCTAGATGTGGGGTCCTTTTAAATTCTCATTGGACCCAAATTCCAGCCTAGACCTGAAAAGGTTTGAGGCTCAGTGTGGTTACTAAAACACTGCATTGTTTCATAATTTCTATATACTTTTAATAATTTACTCCAAGAGATTTTTTTTACTGCAATATTTTTGCAGCCTCTTCAGCCTCAGATGCTCCACTTACCCTTCATATGTTCATGTGCTTTTAAGCAAATTTCTCTATGAAACATTAATGTATCATCATGTAGCCATAGTCTGGCCAGAATGAAAGTCAATTCTGATTTAATGTGATCACCATTTTTTATTTTTTCTCCCTTCAAGAACCATTTTTTTTATTTGACTTCTTGACTGCCAGGATATTTCCAAGCTGCTGAGATCCTGTGTGAAAAATCCCAGCTCAATAACACCACCAAAACCACATTCCCTACTCCAGCTTTCCAGTAATTATCTCTATTTGAAGTAGTGAAAAATTCACTCTGCATCTTTTTCATTTTCTATCAGGTCTTCACCTCCTTTTTTTTTTTCCTGTTTATTTGATCAAATATAATCTGGAGGAGTTTTTTGTTTATTTGTCTTGTTCTTAATTTGCTAACTCAGGCTGATTAGCAGCTTTACCACTCCACTTTTAATTTTCTTGCTGTATCCTCCTGCCCACCCGAGCTGCTGGAATTTAAGTGAAGAAATAACTTCCAGGCAGCCAACATCTCAGTCTTCCACGGAACTTTATTTTTCCTAATCACCTCTAATGTCTCATGGGCCATTACTTCTCCTGCTTTACACAACGGGCTCTGAGCAGGCAATTAGCTCATGGTAAAACCTGCAGCAATTAGGAGCAGCAGCCATCTGCAGCCAGGTGCCTGTGGCCACACGTGGATTTTGGGGACAGCAGCACCCAAGGAGAGCTCAGCAGAATTTGGAAGAGCATTTTTCCTTTCTAAAGTGGAGATCTGAAATCTGGATGCTCTAATGAACGCCTTTATTTGGATGAGAGGAGCAAATCGTGCTCGGGGAATATTCTGGATGTTGGAAAGGAGAAAAGCTTTGAAATCACCAAGGTGGAGCAAACTGGTCTGGTGGAAGTGTCCTTACCCTTGCAGGGGGTTGGAACTGGATGAACTTTTAAGTTCTTTCCCAACCCAAACCATTCCAGGATTCTGTGATGGAATTGTAAAAGCAAATGGCCCCAAAATGCTGAGTTTTGGATGAGTCCACCAGGAGCAGAAAGGGAGCAGGGCAGTTCTTGTCTTTGCAGGAAGCAAAGATCAGTCTGCAAGGCTGGGATCTATAGAAGGGAATTTTACCAGCTATTTTTAAAGCCAGGAGATTCCTTACTGTTCAAACAAAAGGAAACCTGAACAGGAAAACCATGGGAAAGAGCAGGCTGTGGGGTATTTGGTGAACCATTAATTACACCCAGTCCCACTAATGGGTCCTACTGAAGAAATCCACCTTGATAAAAATAACTCTTCAGTGGTCAGAAATAAATACCAAAATGCACTTAAATATATTTTTTTATTCTCTGAAATATTTTTATTTTCTTTGCAGCTTCAAACAACACAGGGAGGAGTTGGGGACAAAGGAAAAATCAAGAAAATAAAATTCCTCTCTCTGAGAAAAAGCGTCTTTCGAAGTATCTCCTTTGATTTTCTTCTAATTAAGCCTTCATTAGAATAGTCACTGTGACAACAATAGAGTTTGTGGGTTTTTTGCTACTTAAAATTGTGTATGACAATTTTATTTTCAATGAGGAAGAAGGGAAAAGTGGAGAATTCAGCCCAGGACAGTATTCCCAGCTGTACCTTCCCATCCTTGGGAAGCAGAGAGAAAAGTGATGTCCCTGCAGAGCTCAGGATGGAACAGAGATGTGTTGGGTGTCTTTATTTGCTGGGAAAATGTCCCAAACTTGTGTGACCAAGGCTGTGAGCAGCCTGGCCCAACTCTGAAGTTAAATCTGACTTTGTTTCAGTCCTGGCTTGAGCAGAAGGTTTGGCCAGATGTTCTCCAGAGGTGCCTTCAGCAGAAGTTTTCTGAGCATCAAGGAGCAGTTACAGCACAAAGGCTTGAGCTGTTAATGGCATTTGTTGATTTTATTGAGTTAAATCAGTGTTACTATGATGGAATGAGATTGTTTAGCTGAATAAACTAAAACCCAGAGTTCAGGCTTTGTTCTCTTCTCTTCTTTGTTTCTGTTTTGATGCAGCCCCAGCATTTTCAGAAGAGGAAACAGCAGCAAGTCAAAGATTACCAGAGCCCTTACAATCTTTCCACAAAAGGACTACATCAAAATACAAACTGTCCCTGTGCCAAGGAAATGTTAATGAGTGGGATCTGGAAAGTTTAAATATAAATACATATAATTAGAGCTTGCTGCTGACAAGAAATTGTGACCTTTCATCCTCTAAAACACTAAACTGAAATAAAAGCAGATATTCAGCCCTGCAAACACAATAGGACCTGGAGACCTGTGATTGTATCAGCCAGAATTGAGTTGAACACAGCTCTGTATTCCCTCAGTCAGTTCTGTATTCCTTCCTTCTAGGTGAATGGATAGACATTGGTCAGAAATGTGCTGGGAAAACTGGAATTTCATAATTGCATTGAAAAATCGGTTAATTTCCACTGCAAAAATCCAACCTCAAAATCAAAAAAGGAAAAAAAACCTTAAAAACTGAGCACAAAGAATAAATCTCTGTTTTCATTCATAGGCGGGACTGAAAAATATGTTTGGGAAAAGAATTATTTAAATGCTCTACATTACATTTGATTGGAGGGGGAAAATTCATTTCTTCCCCTGAAGGGAAAAAACTAATATGTTGCAAAGTGCAGCAAAAACAGAGCCATTCTGAGCTGTCATTTGCAATTAAAAAGAGAAAATATTTAATGGGAGCTGGTGAATACTTTGCAATGGCAAAATTGCTTTTAGCCCTTAGAAAATTCCCCCTTTATTAGAATTTCCACAGTCTTTGTGTTGCATGTAAAGTGAACACTGGGGAATAAGGATGGACTGGCCCAAGCAGAGTTTGAAGATGCTGGAATTTGGCAGCAAGGAATGGATTTTCCAGAGCAGCTGTGGCTGCCCCTGGATCCCTGGAAGTGTCCAAGGCCAGCTTGGGTGGGGCTTGGAGCAGCCTGGGACAGTGGGAGGTGTCCCTGCCATGGCAGGGGGTGGTTATTTATTCAGATTATGGGGGGTTTTTCTGCTTAAAATGTGTAATTAATGATTTCTAAAATTTCTACAGCTTCTACATTTGTGTCCTCACAACAGCCTCATGAACTTCAACTGAGCACACAAGTGTAGGAGGAAAACAGGGCATGAAAAAGGGAAAAAAAGCTATGAAACTATTTAAAATTTGAGTAAATCTAAATGAGGGATGAAAAACTGCATGCATTTCACAACCTCTGTTCACCAGAATATGAACGAGTTCATCAGAAGCATAAACCAGGTCAAACAAATCCCACTCTGCCTGTAGGGCAGTGATGGATTTATGGGTTTGTTTTTTTTTTTTTTTTTCCCTAAAGGTGTGGCAAACATGGAAACTCACCAATATTTATTCATTTTTTAAATTTGTCTCTCTTATTTTCCATTTTGGTAACACCATAAATCTTCGTCAACCCCCTTTATTGAACTCCCCGTGTCCTGATTAACAATCTAATGGCTCTGAGAGATGAAACTCATTAATTCTGATTATAGGCCCTTAAAGCAGGCACTAACTCTTCCTTTAATTCTGATGGAATTGCCTTAATGAAGCAAAGGTGGCTGAAAACTGAGGCCACCACAGTGCAAGCTGCTCATGCTCGGGGTGGTTGTAGTAACTCCTCACTCTGCTGCTTTTCAGAGTGGGAATTCCCCATTTCTGCTGCTTTTCAGAGCAGGAATTCTTCATTTTTGCTGCTCTTCAGAGCAGGAATTCCCAGCTCCTGCTGCTTTCCAGAGCTGGATGCCCCTCAAGGACTCCCCAGGTCATGCTGGTGGCAGGAGGGGGAAGTGGCAGCACAACTGATGGATATTCCCGAAAATCCAGATTAACAGGAGGAGTAAAAAATACTAAATAAAACACCCCAAAAACAAAACAAAACAAAGCAAAAAAACCCCCAAACCAACCAAACAGAAAAGCCCAAAAAACAAACAAAAATGAAACCAACCAACCAACAAAAAATCCCAAACCAAAAACAAACATAAAACAAAAAAACAAAAACAAAACTAAAACAAAAAACCACAATCAAAGCCAAAAAGCGTATGGAAACTTAAGAACAATTTTATTGCCAGAAACTCAGCTGAGAAAAATATATTTACTCTGGTGATGAGGCTCAGAGATGCAGATCCAGTGGCTGGAACCTGGCAGGACTCCCCTGTCCACTCTTGTGCATTCCCACACCACCACTTCCCTTCCTACACACAATAAAACAGGATTTTAATGAAATGTCAGGCCAGTAATAAAAGGCCATTTTTATCTGACTCTTCAGGAGAAGGTAACTGAATTTGTAGTGAAATAAATCTGCAGGTTGAGTAGAGCTGGGCAAGAAATGGGTTTATTGTAGTGATATTTGGGATATTTTCCTCCCAAATTAGGATTAACAGTAAAAATCTATAAATTTCTCATTAAATGGTTATCAATAAACAGATCTACATGACTTTGGCAAAATATTTTCTTCCCTTCTCTTCAAAACTGATTTAGCGTTGAGCTGCCTAAAGGAAAAACTAAAATTTGAAAGAAATTAAAGTTTGAAGAAAAACCAAAGGTTTTCATTTAAGACACATGAAAAGAATCCCAGGATAATTGAGGTTAGAAAAGGCCTCCAAGATCATGGAGTCCAATCCCCACCTTGTCCCCAGCCCAGAGCACTGAGAGACACATCCAGGTGTTCCTTGGACGCATCCAAGGATGGGCACTCCAAACCTCCCTGAGAGCCCCTTCCAAGGTCTGACCACCCTTTCCATGGAGAAATTCCGGCTGATTTCCATCCTGAACCACCCCTGTTATTAAGAAGACCAAGGCTACTTTTTCCCCTCATGTTATTGATAAATAAGGAAGAGCCACAACTGTTAAGGTGTGACCAGGAGCAGCCCAGGCACAGGTCTGAACTTTTAAACCCCAATTCCACATTTTCCAGGAGCTGGTTTGAACTTTTAAACTCCAATTCCACATTTTCCAGGAGCTGGTTTGAACTTTTAAACTCCAATTCCACGTTTTTCAGAAGCAGGTTTGAACTTTTAAACCCCAATTCCACGTTTTCCCATTGGATGGGGGCATTCACACCCTGGATGCCAGCGGATCCATGGAGTGCAGCTCCTCCAACAGCTGACAGATGTGACAAGAGGGCTCCCAACACCACACAAAAGCCACACGTGATCTGGCTCTGCCACTTTGGCCTTCCAGATCTACAACCCCAAGCCAAGAAACGGGTAAAGGCCTCATTTGATCCTGAAATATTCCCCATTTTCATGGTAATTTGTGAGTCAGAGATTTGAAATGTTAACCGAGTCACAGTATTTATATAATTTCTAGCATTGTGTGCAACACCAGCAGCAATTTGCGAGGTCACAATATGAGTCTTTTAAATATTCCTGATTCCAAAGCCTGTTTAAATCTTCTGCTTTGAAACTGTAATTAAAGCTTTCAGGGAAATCCTGTCTTACTCCCTTTATATTACCCAAGCCCTCCTCTCACTCCTCAGTTGCCTACACCAGATCCCACATAGGAACCTGAAATATGGATTTGTCTCCTACACCTGCCATGGAATATGGGCCTGGTAATTGAATTAAAGTTCTCCAAAATAAATTAATTTCATGTAGCAGATGGCCAGCATGGATTTCAGCTTGCTGTGTGGCAGCCAAATTGATTTAAATCAACTTGAGGAGAGGTAGGCTTTAATCAGGTCAGCTGACAGCTATTAGAGCAAACCTGATTGAAATTCAGAAATTTAGGGAAAATAAATCCACCACCAACCCAACATTCGCTTCCCACAGGGACCCAACAGATAAAACTTTTAAAACATTCAAATTATTCTGGTTTGGGTAATAAGATTTAGTAGAGCATGGCAGGCTTTTATTTTGCTGTTTAGTCTCCTCTGTGCCTTTTTAGTGGAAAAGGTGCCACATAAAACCAAGCACCACGGAACAAGAGAAGAAGGAAAAGGTCCAATTCTTGGCTGCCTTCAATCAATTTTTAAAACTGTTCAAACGAGACGTGAAATACTACAAAGTCAAAATAGCTGCGTTTTATACTCAGCTTGCATGGCTGTAAATGAAAATAAAGCTGAAAGCAGAGAATTTGTGCAGCAAATATTTCCTTTTTTTCCTGTCTTAACATTATGTTTAACCATTCTTTCCAGTAAAAATCTCTTTGCTAAGCATAGAGATAAGATACAGGTGAGTTTGTTGTGCCACCTGAGAAGCCTCATTAGTGGTTTTTAATCATTTTATTTGTCGTGGCTCTGGAACAGCTGGGCTTTATCCTCCAGGTAGGAATGAAGTCTCCATCCTGCTTCCTCTCTTATTTTGAGCATCTTGTACACCAAGCTGGTGTACAGATGATTGATCAATCAGAAATTGATTTTCCAGCTTGTTGGCCACCTCCAAACCCTTAGTATTTCTTTTCACCTCAAAATCCTGACAAAAGGAACACTTCAGAAGTGTTTTGGGAAAATACATATTCAAAAAAGAGACAGACTAGGAAATAATGATTTTTTTCAACCAAATGGGATATTTTAACACTTTCCATATTAAAAAAGAACAACCTGAGACCCAACTTCATGTCCCCACCAGCAATTTCTCAATGTGGCATGGAAGGTGTGTGTGGCATGGATAAATACATCTGAAAACCAGGAATCATTAAAAGCCACCAAGAACTGATAAGCTGATAACAGATCCAACTAGACCAACCTTGTTCTAGTCTCAAACAAAACAGAAAACACCTGCAGTGTTGCTTTAATTTAGTGGCAGGATTGTTTTTAAAATTCATTTTTTACCTGCAGCCTTTGTTTCATAAATCACAGAATAACTCAAGCTGGAATGGACACGTGGGATCACCAAGTTCCACTTCCATATATTTGTATATAGGATACTCTGTGTATTTTTCCTGTAGGAAGTTGTTAGAAAATCAAGTGAGGTTGGAATGGATTAACTCATTAGTGCTGGGGGTGAATCTGCCACTTCTCTTGAGGCAGATTAGGCTAAAAAAAAGTTGTTTGCATTTGATTTGGCTCATTCTTGCATGCCCTTATTAAAAATACTTTCCCAGAATCAGTTTCTGTTGTGGGCTGCCATCAAACCACACTTCCAAACCTCCATGTCTAGAGAGAAAAGAGCGAAAAAAAATGAAATCATGGGGTGTGGCACTGATCAGGAGGAGATTTTTCTCTTTTTATTTTATTATCAGCACCAAGCAAGGACCTGTGTGTGCTCCTCATGCTCTTCAAGTCACCTCACCTCACCTTGCTCTGCATGGTCTGACATTGCTGGATTTGGATGAGCCACAAAATTCGGGATGCCAACAGAGGGTGCATCTGTGGATGCAGGTGCTGGGGTCAGACTCTGCCCCAAACACCCCAAAAACCCTGAGTGTGGAGCGTCCAAACCCACAACAGCAGCATTTGGCAAACCTGAGTTACCCTACAAACTCACATTTAAATTATCAGCGATTGTTGGAAACCCCAACGCTTTCACCTCCCGTTCCTCAAGTCAGGAGTTGCCATTGTGTGCCCAGCTCGGAGAGAGAATCCAACACTCTTTTTTGTTTTATCTATTTGCTTCTCTTTCCCCGTTTAGCTGCTCCCCCACTTGTGATTCACAACGTTCCAGCCACTTGGGAGTCAAAGGGAGCCGAAAACCACAAAACCACGGCACAAAAAAAACCAACTCGCACAATCAAATGCTTCGAGTGGGTCTTGATCATCAGATTACATTGAACTTCAGACTATTCATATGCAGAAAAGATTGCTAAATCCCAGCTTCAGATGGCTTTGCTTCATTAATGGCATGAGCAGCCACAATTACTGGGCTGTTGTTTCCAACAACGAGCTTAGAAATACAGGGAAATGGCCACAATATCTTGATTTATTGGGTTGGATCTTTGAAATGTCATCTCTGAGGCAACTTTTTTTCCAGGCAGCTCAAAAAATCTGTTCTCAAGTTTTTGGGGGAGAAAAATAAAAGTCACACCAGAAAAATCGAGCTATTTTTGTACTGACATGAATGACAAATACATATCCAGAAAAATTCAGCAAGTGGGTTATTTTTCTATTTCCTTAATTCAATAAGGCTGAATAAGGTGAATAGGAATAAAGTGAGCCAGGAGATTATTTGTTACAATTGATATCTCTGTGTGAATGGGATTTCCAAGTCCTAGAAAGTCCAATTTCAGGTTGACAGTGCTGTAATAATGTAAAATTCCTTCTGGGATGTTTGCTCTGAACCATTCTCTGTCCTAGAATACAACACGCAGCCACTTTTCCTGTCAAAGGTGCAAATTAAATCCAGTCATATCCATCCACAATGCACCATTTTCATGATGAGTTTACTCAGGAAAAGGTCCTGAAATCTGGCAGAAAATAAATCTGCTCAGACATTTTTGTGCTGAATATTCCATACGTGCCACCTCCAAAATCACAGAATCAATCAGGTTGGAAAAACCTTCTGAGGTCATCAAGTCCAACCATTAACCTCAGTTTTTAATATCAGAACCTGAAAACTCTGAGAACAATCCCAAAGCTCCAAACCAGGGGCCTCCTGCAGTGGGGATCTCTGGTTCTGCAGAGTTTCTTTGGCAGCTCCAGGAATTCTTTGATTTCCTGTAAATTCTGTTGCTTACAGAGTGTTTTCGGTGTGGAGGATTTGCATACATCTCCATATATAAATAAACCACTTATATAAAGAAACAAGTTTGGCAAGAGTGTATCAGCTGTTCTGGTCCGCCCAAAATGGTTGCTCATTTTTTTATGGATTTAGAAAAAAACCCAGCACTTACATTTTTCCTGGAAAGTTGTGATTCCCACAAATCCCCGTGCAGGGAATCATCCTTCCTAATGGATCTTTCCTGTGAGACCTTTCAGGTTCTTTTCAAAGAACACAGGAGAAATATTTTGTCCCAGCTCTGATTTTTCATGTATTTAATATTTCTATTGAAGGGGAAAACTGATTTTTCTCATTTTTACTTTTCAGGTCCTGCTTGTAAAAAAGAAAAAAAGAAAGATTATTTTAACTTATTAAATGGTTTAAAAATTAATTGTATCAAATATATAAAGTATCATGGGATGGATTTCCCTGTCGCCACCACTCAAAAAGCTCCTCAAAGGGACTTCTCTGTCCCCATCAACCGAAAAAGTTCCTCAAGTATTCTGCTTTGCCTATGAATCAGAATCTCTACATTTTACAAATATTCCTTTGCACAGAAGAAATTTTTACCTTTTAATCAAAGCAACTTCAAGGTGGAAGTAAGATGAAATCTCATGTTTGCATTGTGTTGTGAATCCATAAAATCACTCTTCTTATCCTTTAATTTCATTTTCCACTGGCTGGAAGAAATGAAATTTAAGAGGAAGGATTCTTGCACCCCAAAATCCTTTACAAAATCCTTCAAAATACACAAGCAGACCAACAAACTAAAGAAATCAATGTGATTTGGTGGTCTAGAAATTATCAATTACAGGCAAAATTTAGTCAAGCAGAAACAAAAGCAAGCAGGAGGATATCATTGCCCAAACTTAATTGCTTAAATTCCTTAAATTTCTGGAGAGAAAGGAAGCTAATTAGATATTGATTTAAATAAATGCAGCCTCCTGGTGGCTACGCACTGGTTATTAAAGGTTCTTGTATAAATTAAAGGCTACAAGGAAAAAACCCAAATATTTTTGCAGCCCTGGTTCTAAGCAAGGCTAAAATCAAAGTCTCATTCAGCCAGAAGTTGCATTATTAGGAAACTCGCTCCTGTTATTGCACCAAGACCCCCATGGAATTCAGAGGGAAAGAACTGGCTGAAAACATGGAGCCAGGGGTTGTAAACATCCAGGCTGGAGTCTAATTATCAGTTACACGATTTCACAGCATCAAATCCACCAAATTTAAGAATTTACACTTCCCTGAAATGGCGGCAACAAAATTAAAGAGCGCTGAAAGAGTGAAGTGCAATTTCCTGGGAATGAGTGGAAATATCCTGTATTTCTGTTGGCTGGAAATTGGGAATATCACTGGCAGAAGGGTTCAGCTCCCACCCATCTCTGGCACCACGAGCATTCACTTACTCTCAGGGCTGAGGGGTGAAGCTGTTATTTAGGGCAATGATGAGGGACTAGGAATGTTAATCCGAAACTCAGAGCAGCCTTTGGACTGACTTCCAGCAGTCACTAGCAGTGCTCTTCCCTGATTTAAGGCTCCCCACAGACCTTAGCCAATGTTTTGGTCCTTGCTGACACCACTCTGTGAACTACGACTCATTAAATTAGACGGGAGTTTGGGGGAGATTAATTACCTTGGGAGGTGCTTGACATTCGCCATCTGGAGCAGAGCTTCTGGATGGAACCATTCCATCCATGGAAAGGCCTTTCATCCCAGGTTTAGCTGCTCCCACAAGGACCAAATGATGACCCTGGATTGCATTCTGTGCACTCCCCTGGAGGAGAGGGGGATGAACCATTCCACCCGTGGAAAGGCACTTAGTTCCCTGAATACATCATTCCCAGATTGAGTTTCTTCCACAAGGGCTTAATAATGCTCCTGGATTGGATCCTGTGCATCCCCCTGGAGGACAGGGGGATGAACCATTCCACCCATGGAAAACCATTTCCTGAATGCATTATTCCCAGATTTTTTCCTGTAAGGGCTAAAGGATGCTCCTAGATTGCATCCCATGTACCCTCATATTTCTCGGGACAGGGGGATGAACCATTCCATCCATGGAAAGACACTTCATTCCCTCAACACATCATTCCCAGATTTAGTTTCTTCCACAAGGGCTTAATGAAGCCCCTGGATTGGATCCTGTGCATTCCCCAGGAGGACAGGAGGATGAACCATTCCACCCATGGAAAACTATTTGCAGAACACATCATTCCCAGATTTACCTGTTCCCACAAGGGCTAANCATCCATGGAAAGACACTTCATTCCCTCAACACATCATTCCCAGATTTAGTTTCTTCCACAAGGGCTTAATGAAGCCCCTGGATTGGATCCTGTGCATTCCCCAGGAGGACAGGAGGATGAACCATTCCACCCATGGAAAACTATTTGCAGAACACATCATTCCCAGATTTACCTGTTCCCACAAGGGCTAAATGGTGCTCCAGGATTGCATCCCATGCACCCTGGTTTCACTGAAGGACAGGGGGACTTCCATTCATGGAAAACCATTTCCAGAACACATCATTCCCAGATTTACCTGTTCCCACAAGGGCTAAATGGTGCTCCAGGATTGCATCCCATGCACCCCTAAATTTCACTGAAGGACCAGGAATGGCAGGATGGCCATGACATGGATCTGTGGCAGAATCTGAGGAGCATTTGAACTCTGTTGTTTCCTCCCCCTATGTTAAAAGTAAATCCTCAAAATCCCATTAAAATGATCTAAAACTCCCTACAAACACCTGGGGTCTACAGCCAGGAATTCCTTGTTGGTGTGATCAACAAGCACCACATCAACAGTGTGAAATCAGAAAATATAATATACAGATTGGTCCTTTTATCTGTAATCTTCAAAAGAACAAATAAAAAATTTAAAAAAGAAACCCATAAAGTCAATATTATTCTATGGTCTAGGCAATGTGCTAATTTTTTAACCTGATTATACTCACATTTCACGTTAGAAGAACAATTGGATTTTCTCCTGGTGGATTTTTCCAGAATCAGACATTCCAGGGCCATCAGAAATATTGTGAACATTTCTTCTGTCCACAGATTGGGATTTTATTTTTTGGTGCCTTCATCTAACCCAATAACTTGTGCTGAAATTAGATCAGGCATTTTAGGAAGAGATTCAATCTTATTTTAAGGCTCCTCATATCTGATGCTGCATGAACCACATCCATTAATAATCTGTTCCAGTGCTTAATTACCCTTGTTAAGAATACAATTAAGAAATTGTCTGCTTTTTGTTTGACCTTTTTCTGTGTTCAATTTTCCTTCCAATTCTATCAAAATTTTCTGATAATGTTTCTCCCAAATTCTCTCATAAATAGCCCTGCTCATACATAAATCTATTTAAAATACAAACTCTCCTCTTCCTTGTCTAGAGTAAAAATGGCTTATGTAGATTTAAAAAAAAAATTAAAAGAGGAAGAACAGAAAGGACAAAGAAACATAAAAAAAAATATTTTTAAAAGTGGGTGATTTATTAAATAGAAACTGAGTAGCTCATCTTGCACCATGGCTATTTTTAGATGGAAGTTCAGCATTTAAGGTTCAAATCCAAGGTGTTCGCCGATACCCAGAATTTATTGTTGCAGTTCAACTGCTAAATCCATCATCCCTTGGCAATGATGCTCTCCATGGAATTATGGGGAGGAATAAAGGGGCAGAGCTGGGAAGGATCTGGAGCCCCAGGAGGAGCTGAGGGAGCTGGGAGGGTGCTCAGGCTGGAGAAAAGGGGGATCAGGGGGGACCTTGTGGCTCTGCACAACTCCTGACAGGAGGGACAGCTGGGGGGATTTGGGATCTTATCCCAGGGAACAGGGATAGGAGAAGAGGGAATGACCTCAGGCTGGGCCAGGGGAGGCTCAGGTTGGACACCAGCAGGAATTTCCTCATGGAAAGGATGAATAAACTTTGGGAGGAGCTGCCCAGGGAGGTTTGGAGTGCCCATCCCTGGAGGTGTCCAGGGAAGGGCTGGAGGTGACACTCAGAGCTCTGGGCTGGGGACAGGGTGGGCATCGGGCACTTGATGACCTTGGAGGGTTTTCCAACCTCAGTGACTCTGGGATTCTCTGATCCCATAAGAACCTGTGGGGCCACCCACAGCTCTCTCGGATCCCTCCAGGTCCCCTTCAAGCCAACAGCAGATCCCTGAGCAATTGCTGCTGATCCAGGTGAGGGCTGGGCAGCGCTCCTGCTGGAGCTGTGGCATTATTTGGAATTATTGACCCCTCCCCACACTCACATTTACTCCAGTGTGGATAAACACACAAAAAAACCCCAAAGCCTTTCTGACACCACACAGGTGACAGCCAGAGCACACTTTTTTGTGTGTTTGTATCCCCCTGACTCCCACACAGAGTTTCCATGGGAAAACTGCAGAATGCCTCCACGTGGGAATTTTTAGTGCAGCTCCCAAACCTATCATCTCCCCAAAAATGTCCTTTTATAGCCTTGTCAATCAGTGTATAATTAGCTGGATTTACATGCAGAACAGATGGGAATTTTGGAAATGTAGCTTTTACTAAATGTATGTGAGGAGTTAAAAAAAAAAAAAGAAGAACCATGACTTAGGGATTTAATATATTTGTATTCCTAATGTGAGGTTTAATTAAATTCAGTTCTATAAATATAGCCAGTAAAATGTGCAGCAAAAATGCCAAGAATTATTAATTACAAACAGCAACAATAAAGTTCCCTGGTATTTAGAGGAGAAAGTAAGAAAATACCACATTTCATTGCGAAAAATAACATCAGGTTCATGCAGATGACTTCAGATGTCATCTTTAAGGAGAATTTCCCAAGTTTTAGGGACATGAAATTCCATCATTTTGGGCTAAGAATTTCCCCACCCCCTTCATGATGGCACCACAATTCACCAGCACTCCGCTATTTAATATTTCTGATTGACTGTATAGAATACATATATATATATATATAATTTTAATCTTATCCACCAAAATATCACATTTCATAGCTATTTACTACTTTCTTTTTTTCCCCTTTGTTCTTTAAATGTATTTTCTCCCTGTTGAACTCCGGGCCAGACTGAGTCTCCTGGTAAATTAAGGAGATAAAAGAACACAAAAATGTGACTTTTTTCCCTTCTCCCTGCACACTTCCCAGACACTACACTGGTTTTTGACAGCTCAGTTTAGAACAGGAAGAGAAAATAGAATGCCAAATTAAAAAGTAATAAAATGAATTAGAATCTCTGGATGAAAATGGGACCAGCATTCACCATTTTGGAAAAAAACATCTTTTCAGTCCCTGAAAAACTAAAATTGCTCACAAACTTACCTGGAATTGCTAAAATAGTGCAGACAGTTACAACAGGAGCTGCTGGCAATGGGATTTTTGCTCTGACACTGCCCACAAGGGTTGAGACTCTCAGATAAGGAGCTGAAATTCAGGTTCCCAAGCAAGTAAAAAAATGTGGCACGAACTGGACCAAGAATTGTGCACATTTTGTTGCCCTGTGCAGAAACTCTGCATCACAAAGCACTTTAAAACACATAAAATTGAGGGGTTTTTTTAGAACAGAGCCAGTTTCTGGGCATTCTATTTTGTATTTTACTATTTCAGTGGATACTCACCTCCTCCTAACCAGTTACAGTGAGAGCACCAAAATCAGGCCCTTTTTAGTCTGAATTGCCATCATAAAAAGTGGTTGTAATATGATTAGTGCCAGAATTAGATTTATTATGTTCAAGAAGGAAATGAAGAGCAAAGAATCCAGGTTTGTTTGCCATGGGCAGTGGAATAAACACAATAAGATCCCCAAAAATAATGCACTGAAGTGCTAGAACATTACACTGATGAGCACTCAGTTTTTTCTCCTTGGGGTACAAACCATAAATTAATTATACCTTGGAAGGCAGCTTGGCTGCAGGGGCTGGGGAGATGAGGGGAAATAGATGGAAAAGACTTTCTTGGCTGTTGGGAATATCCAAGGATGACAGAGGGATTATTTTTACTTCCAATATAAACAAGTAGCCCAGAGTTAAATGAAAAAACCCAAAAGATAATTAAGACAAATTATCAGGAAAACTGGACCTCCTGGCTTATCACATCTAATGATTTGGTTTTCGGGGCATATTTCTCAGGTTTTTTCCCTCAGAAAGGCATCAAGGCCCATCAGACTAATTGTGAAAAATAGTTAGGCTCAGATTTTAACACGTTTAGGTAATTCCTAAAGATAGACAGCAGGACATATTTCCTTCCAAGCAATATCCTGTTGTTGAAATAAATTGGATCAGATCTATAGAATATAGCCATGAACTGATCTGGGGAGTTGAACACAAGAGAATGTGAAGGACACAGGAACTTTTTAAGTCAATAACGCTGCCAAAGCCTGCATATCACAAAACTTCAGATACTGCCACGACAGGCAGAATGGAGAGATAATATTCAATAAATAGAGGGAGAGAAAAAGGATCTGTCAATTGGAAACAACCAAACATGCAACGTTAAACTCTTGAGTCTATTTTCAGAAATGGCAGAAATTTCTGCTTTAAGCCTGAACTTTTGATTTATCACTTTAGACAACAGCTGAAGTTTTATCGCAGGGAATCACGGAATCCCAGAATGGTTTGGGTGGAAAGGATCTTAAATCCCGTCCCATCCCCCCCCTGCCATGGCAGGGACACCTTCCACTATCCCAGGCTGCTCCAGCCCCAATGTCCAGCCTGGCCTTGGGCACTGCCAGGGATCCAGGGGCAGCCACAGCTGCTCTGGGAATTCCATCCCAGCCCCTCCCCACCCTCACAGGGAACAATTCCTTCCCAAGATCCCATCTCTCCCTGCCCCCTGGCCATGGGAAGCCCTTCCCCCTTGTCCTGTCCCTCCATCCCTTGTATGAATTCCATGAGCCAGTTTAAGGTGCTGTTTGTACTCACAGGGATCACCTTCAGAATAAAACTCAAGTTCCATTTCTGCCCAAACTCAGCTGTGGTTTCCTACATGGAAAAATGAGATTAGCAGGTAAATCCTGGATGGAAAGCAAAGTCTGTATTCCATCAATAGAGACCCTCATCAAATTCAATTGTATTTATATTTCTTTGGTTTACCAAAACTCAACATGAGCTTTCAATAACAGCTGAGAGATTAATCTTTGTAACATGTTAAATAATAACTTTCAAATGAATCTAGCATTTGTTTTCCTGAAGAGATGGTAGCAGTATGAAGCTTAAGACTTTGATTCAAAAAATTATCATATCTTTATTGAGACAGAGGGAAAAAAATCAAACCTTCTGTATGAATTACTCTGTACATATTTAATTTGTCTAAGTCAACAGGCTTTTCTCTACTTGTTCACATTTTTTTGTATTTAAACAGACCAAAGCAAAGGAAAAAAAAAACCAGATCCAAAATGAGCAGAAATGTTATTTTGTGTCTAATGAAAAATATGGGATTATGAGGCAAATGCACTTGTGAAATGTAATTAAAGTTTACACCACTCATCCCCAGAATTCAGGTGCCTATTTAAAATGGAATATTTATGTCTGCATTACAGGGAGTTATTGTATCTGTAAGGACAAATGTTAATTATGGAGGCATTACCAAGACAGCCACAGAATTATTATCATGACTTGCTTGGAGTTCTTTCCACTCTTGAATTCTGGAGAGGAATTGCAGTGAGAGTGGAACAACAAAGTGGAGATGAACAAATGTTCTTCACATCCTGGCAAAGCTTTGCTGAGGTGCTGGAGAAGCCTGGGAGGAAATATCCAATTCCAGAATTCCATCTACAGCACCTGCCCTGAGGGGTTTCAGGAGGAGTCCTTGTGTCTGTCACATCCTCACACACCTTTCCTCTCCCTCTCCAGGGATGCTGTGACAGCTTGTCAGGGTGGGATCCCCTCAAACCTGCAGCAGCTCAGGACATCCCAGCGCTACTGGAGAGCACTTGGTGTTCCAGACGAGCTGCACTGGAGACTGAACGTTAACAGTGATCCAGCCTGGCACATCCCATATTGCACAGCCACCTCTGCCCAGGCCAAACAACAAGGCAGAAACACGTGGGAATGAAGTTTAACAAACAGCCAGTTCTGTGGAGTCAGCAGAAAAATAATCTCCATTCTTCCCTTCCAATTTGTTAACCCAGCTTCAGATTGAAAATCAATGTCAGCATCATGCCCTTTGGCTTCTGATGGCTAAAAATTGGCTTCTGAGGGTTAAACGCTGGCTTCTGATAGTTAAAAGTTGTTTTCTGATGGTTAAAAGTTGTCTTGAAGTTGTACCCAACAGAATCCATGTGTATTCTATGTCTATTTTTCCAGGAACAGAATGTGTACCCAATTCTGCTGTGGGTCAGGCACGCTGACAGCAGCTGAACACTCTTAAAAGCAGTGTTTTACTGTAATTATGCTCATTTGTACCCTAAAGAGATGCAGGTTTTTTGTTAGCACTAAGTTTTGCTTATAAAAATTGCCTTTTCACTCACCAGGTAAAATGACACTATAAAAACAATGTATGTGCTCATGAAATCAGATTTCAAAAAACCACAGCATGGCAGAAGAGTGGAAAATAAATAATAAAGACTGTTTTGCTATAAACACTCTTATTTTTAAATGGAATATTTACCCATCCAAAGCCACACAGAGAATGCTTTGCACAGCTCAGGTTTGAACAGTGGAGGATCAGCACCGAGAATTATTTTAGCTCGGAGCACACCTCCAAAATGAAGAGTTCCTTTTAATCTGTCAGCTTTTATTTTTGTTAATGTTGTCTGGAAACACCTTTAACTAAAAGGCTGAGCATGGAAAATTAAATGTTCTCCAGATACAGAAGGTTTATTGGTCTCCATCTGAAGCCTGCAACAGCTGTGGAAAGGCAGAGGCACCTCTGGCCTGGGCTCCTCAGTGGATGTGGAGATTTTCTGTTGATATTGGACCAAATATGCGCTGCAAAGTGCTGCAAAGAGTTCCCTACTCTCCTGTAAAAATGAAAAGGGGAAGAAAAGTGCCAAAATATTCCTGCCATACTTCTCTGGACATGCCCCAGCACAGCAAGTGGAGTTCTCTGTTATATTTGGCACGTGCCATCTTCTACCAAGGAAAACTCTGATTTTTGCCCTTGCCCTTCTTTTGGCTTTATGGACCCCTACTCACACAGATATCCAGAGTGGTTCCAGACCTGTAGGTATTCCTGCACAATCAGACATTTAATCCTTTCAAACAGGACCCACAGTTTGAAAGAATCATTCCAGATTCATTTTGGGTCCTGTGCACGCTGAAGTCCTCCGAAGAGGCTCAGTAATTCCCGAGGAGGTGGGGAGGAGATGGGAGGCTGTGGCTCTAATGGGGAACCTTCAGGCTATCAAAGTGCTCCATGAAATCACCAGGGATGAAATCCATATTTCCCCACTGAGTTAAACACGATCTGACAATGCCAATGAACTTTCAGAGAACTGACAGACAAATTACAGCGTTAGTGTGCTAAGCCACGTTGAAACCTTCATTCCTAAAAGCCATCCTGTCAGGAGCTGTAAACACTGATAACACCGAGGATTCTCTTCCTCCCTCCTGTGGCACATCCTTCCTGCACGCAGACTGCTTCCAGACCCTGCAGATGATTCAGTTAATTGCAAATTAAAGTCATTTTGACCTGGAAGAAAGTGAGGAACAGAGAGGTGTTTCTGGCCACAGTCAGGAAAGGTTTGTTGTTTATGTCTGAAGATCTCCACCAAGAATCTGTCCCTCCCCACACTATCCCAAATTATTCCTCCACATGTTCTATGTTTGAGGATTTGGTTTGTGAAGTCCTGTGCATTTAATTATTTATGGCTTTTTGCTATTATTCCCTGAAAGTTATGAGAAAACAAAGGCAGCCACAATCTATGTGTTCATACACACATCAGGAGGAACTTCTCCATGGAACAAAAAGGGTGGTCAGGCATTGGAATGGGCATCCCAAGGAGGTTTGGAGTCCTCACCCCTGGAGGTGTCTGTGGAAGGCCTGGATGTGCACTCAGAACTCCGGGCTGGGGACAAGGTGGGGATCAGTCACAGGCTGGACTCAATGGCCTCACAGGGCTTTTCCAACCTGAACAATTCCAGGATCCTGGATAGAGGACACTGGGATAGGATGCATGACTACAACAGGATTAGTTGGATCCCTCTTCAGCTGAAGCTGCAGGACTGGGTTTTGCTAACTCCTTCCACACCTTTAACCACAGTCCAACACTCTCCCTGGGGGGAGAAGAAGTGAGGAGAAATGTTGGTCACCAATCTCCAAAACACCTTTTAAGATCTGTATCACCTCTTTTCCTGCCAATATTCATCCTCCCTGCCCAACTCCTGTCCCTATTTGCCGTCCTATCATTGCCCATTTCACCTCTTGCTGAAACACCCCAATCTCAAGTGGGAACACTTGAAATTTGGAATTCCCAGCTCTGAGCCAGCTCCAAGACAACTCACTTCAGCCAACGCTGCAAAATGAACATGAAATTGCAAAATGAACAATATTTGCCCTCTTATTTTTTTTATTTATTCCTACTTCAAACCGGTTCTGTGCAGAACATCAGATTCTGCAATCATTACTCATGTCCCAGGATGTTTTATTCACATGCCGAGTTCCTGTCAGACCAAATCAGACAATTCCAAGGAAAAAATGCCTTTTTGGAGTAACAAAGAGCAGGGAACTGGGCTCACAGTACCTCATGCAACATTTGTCCTGGCTGGCTGACACAGCAATGCCGGGATTTAGCTGGGAAGCATCAAAAATGGCTTTGGTTTTTTTGGAAAGTTTCATAGATTCATTGTTTCTGCAGGAAAGTGAGAAATCCTGCTGGGAAAAATACCAATTACCCAAAGTGAACATGGAAAATGTGATGAGTTTCTGAAAAAAAAAAAAAAAGGGGGGGGGATTTACTTTCAGATCAAATTTTTTGCTGCTGTTGCTGTACTTTTGGTAGCAAGAAAGCTTTATTTAATCACCAACCCAATTTCCAGGCTGTTTCAAAAAAGAGCTCTGGTTTGGCTGTCCCTCTTGCCTTTTCCCTCCTTTCACCATATGCTGATCTGACATTCCAATCCATCACAGAGCAAGGCTGTCATATCCTCCCTCTGGAGCTCTTACTAAACACTCCTGAAAACAACCATACAGCTCTATCGATCCTACAGCAAATAACTAAAAAAAAAAAAAAAATAGGAATTGCAGCCAAGCCAACAAGATTCCAGGGGAGACCTTGCAAGCTTTTCTCTTTAATGTTCCAGTAATCTGGGTTACTAACAGCACTGATATCAGTATCACATCACTGATAGATTGAGGTCAGCTCAAATTTGCGCCTGACAGAGGAGGAGTCAAACATCTGCAGGGAAAACATCATGCTTGAGGTGCGAATTCCATGGTGCGAATTCCATGGTGCAATTCCATGGCCTGTGTTCTGCAGGAGGTCACACAAGATGATCATAGCGGTGCCATCTGGCCTTGAAAAATCTACGAATCTGCATTGAAATTCTCACTTGAACTTAGGTGACCTCTCTCCAAGCCCATCTGTAGGTTGAATATTCCCATTAAAATGCAAGCCAAGCACACTTCACCAGCCTCAATCAGCTTCATTTGATGTAGCCACTGATGCTGGATTTTGGCAATGAAAAACCCAAGAAAACACAAGGAAAAAAAATGCAAGCATTTCTACCTGTAAATGCAAACAGCAGAAAAACTATAAATTAACAGCCCCTACAGCCACCAGAACGTTTCAGGGTCTGTCACCCCGAGGAACTGCTGGCACTGAATTCTGAAGAACAGCCTAGATAGCCCAGTGCTGATGTTTGCATGGGAAATATCCCAGGAATTCACTTGGCTGAGGTGGTAGAGGAAGCCTTGCACAGAAAGTGTTTGGGACCACAAGAAGCCCAGGAAGGGCAATCACACAGATTTTAAGTGAGAAAAGTGTCAAGGAACACACAAGGGTAAAAATCTTATGCTTCAAGTTGCAAAGATTTCTTATTTTTCTGTACAAATTGTTCACTCAAGGCCTGGCTTAAAATCTGGAATTAAAAAGCCAGCAGAATGGGGTTTTTAAAGAGTTGGAGTAGCAGAGTGAGATGGAAATCCTCCTCCAAGGCTGGGCAGCTTCCTGGTGTAGGCTTCCCTCTTCTGCGGCAAACCAGACTTCTAAAAACTTCTCCTGTGTTTTACTCTTAATAACCTACAACTAACTACCCTTCAAAAGTTTTGGAATAAATATTTTTGGTGGTTCTACAGGGACAGTGGGAGCCTGATCCGGAATTTATTGTTGTCGACTTTGCATTTAGATATAACTAAGAGTGAAGGGAAGGAAAAAAGGGAAAAACAGGGTATCAGCAGGAACTTTTATTTCTGAGGGTTGGGTTTGCTGGGGGGAGGTTGCTTTTTAGTTTATTTGGTTTTTATAAATACATATTTTAGATCCAATGTTCTTCACTCAGCTGGATTTCGGTCCCCATGTAAGCATTTTGTGTAGGATCAAATGTGGGCTATTTCCAGCAAGTTACTCGGGGAAATATATTCAGAAAGAGACTGGATCCTGCTGATGGAAAACAAAAACAAACAAAGAGACAGGCCAGGAAGGAGATCTGAAGAGAAGGAAGTAATGAAAAGAGCATTTGGGGCCCTGCTATTATTACACTGTGTCCATCCCCTTCTCCCTCACTCCCAACACTGTGGGTTTTAATTGTCCCCTGAAGAAACAGTTCTGTGGAGAAACCCACAGGGAGCAAAGGCTCTGTCAGGGACAACCAAATTAATTTCTCTGTTGGAAGCATGAATGTGACTTCAAACCCCAGAACAATGTATTTTTAGCAGTTTGAACCATCTTTCTTTACAGCAGCTCTTGTCCTTTATCCTTTGGAGGCTGAGGCCTGGTAGCAAACACCTATTTAGGGACACCCCAGTCGTGAGGACTGGGAGGTCTGGCTGCAACATTGCCTCAGCTTTGTCAAATCAGGATAAATCCCATTAGAATGCTTTGGAGGTGGCCTAACCAGCATGAAAAAGGAAGGAATTTCTGCTCATTCACATCATCCCATCCCGCTGTGCAAGGGGATAACGAGGCAGACTTTGCAGCAGGAAGGCCCACTGAGGGCTGCTAGAGGCTGTGAGGTAGCTCACAGCCTTCCAGAAAATCCTTAAACAGCATATTATTGGAGAGGATATCCAGAGGAATTCTCTCTCAGAGTGTGCCCAGTTGTTAAATTCTGGCTCCTGGCCACTGCCAGGGGAAGGACACGATGGCAGATGGTCTCAGGGCTGTTCCCCCACTCTGCCCTGAGTGCTGCCACTGGGCCCGAGAGGTCTCACTGCTGCTCTGGCCCATTTGGAGCAAAAGAGCTTGGAAAAACACAAAAATCCCCCCCAGTGTTGTATGTTAATATGTGTTCAGCAAAAAAAAA
>VYZP01045977.1:0-33138 GCA_013400635.1 Hypocryptadius cinnamomeus | reverse complement strand
CCAGTTTTTTATGTTAATATGTGTTCAGCAAAAAAAAAAAAAAAAATCCTCTGAGAACTCTCTCCTCGCACAGCTGCATATAGAAAAGCAGCAAGGAGGCAGAGGAGGCCTCACTGTCCCACATCAAGGATGGTCTTCTTAGATCAGGCAAACTTGCTCTTTTTCAAAGAAAAATCTCTCATAAACCCTCAATTTTTACAGAAATTCCCATGCAAAGGGCAAGGCCTGGCTCAGCCCTATGGACAAGGGTCCCCACCCCAACAACTTTCCTGGGTTACACAGCAGCTGAGCTCCCCTGAGATATTAGAGATCCCTTTCCCATGGCCTCAAAAGCCCCCAAACTGGTAAATGTCCAAATATTCACTGGCAGGAAACACCAGGAAGAGATGTGAAGCATCCTTAGTGATACTTCCATCAGAAAAGAGCTGAAACCACCTTTCTTGTCAGAAGAAATACCTGCACCTTTATAGGATTCTTTCCCATAAAAGATCCTTTCCCAAAAATATTAGTGAGAAAACACAGCAAGGCAAGTCCAGCTGCCTGGCATCTGAATCTATTTTCTTCTTAGTTCTATATATTTCTTAATTATGAAAATGTTGTCCTTTGTACTGGATACATGGGACTAATTAACATTTTCAACAGCATTTTAGATGCATCACACTGATTCCCAAAAGACCCTACATTTGTACCACACATTTTTCAAAAGCTGTTTTCTGCATGTTCTGTTTATTCTACTTTAAATTTTATTCTTAAAAAAAAATTAAAAAAAAAATATATATACATATAATCCCTCACAAAAATGAGGAGAAAAACTAATCCTTCACACCCTCAGCTTTTGCTGAATTGTCCAGTGCAATTTGGGAAGTCAGAGAACAAAGTTTGGCTTTGCCTGTCACCCCCACGTCTAAAAAAGCTCTTATGTTTAAAACAATATCAGCGACTTCAGGGCACTCAGAAAATCACAATTCCTGACAAAAGTTTCAGTTTGGTTGGCACAAACCTATTAACTGTGCTGAAAAGAGTGACAGTAATTGCAACTGGCTAAGGGTTGATAAGAAAACTCGGGCTGCTAATTTGAAAGAAAATTTACAGACTGGCAAAGCCGTGTCAGACAAGGGAACCAAAGATAGCTGCACTTGGTGGGTTTTAATTCAAGGCAAAAAAAGGAATGAATTCATAATATTTGTACTCTAACAAGAGACTTTTTCAAAGTGATAACTTTATCACCTTTTGTATCTCAGTCCATCAAAGTCTGCTCACAGAAAAATGACCTTTGCTACAGACCAAACCTGCCCCTTCTTGCTGTTATAAAATAAACATAAATAGAGGACAGCAGCTCTGACCTAGTAACACTGACAGAGATTTTGTGCTGCAGGCCCTGATGCCGTGGCTCATAAAAGAAATGAGATTTGTGATTCAAGAGAGAGAAGAACTGAACTCTGCAAACAGAAAATAAAACTCTCCTCCTTGGCCTCAGGGAGTTCAAGCAGGAGAAGGCACCAAGTGCCCCCTCCCACCAGGGCTGGCAGAGCTTCACTGCCCAAATTAGCCAAAAATAAATAAAATCTCAAATCTATAACGCTGCAATTTCCTTTAGGTGAGATTTTGGATCATCCTGAAATGGCATGTCCTTTCTCAGCATCTCCATCTCCACACAATCTCCCCCATCATCACCATCCCATTCCTTTTCTCTTGTGCCCATGCTCAAGGTGCCACCAGCACCTTCTCCTGCAGCTCAAAAACTTCCTGAGGGCAGGGAAGGCTCTGTGTGGACTCCCCTGGTTTGTAGGATTGAATTAAAGCATCTGTGGCTCCTCTGTAATGGCATTGTCACTGTTCTTTTATCTGAGTTTCAAAGCAGCTCAGCAGAGTGACCTTTCCTCAAGTATTTCCCTCTGATTCTTTCTGGTCTGCACTTTTTTTGTTAGAGGAAGAGCTAAAAGATACAGTAGAAACCCCTGGATGCGGCAGGGGTTTCTGGATCCCTGAAAATGTCCAAGGCCAGGTGGAACAGGGCTTGGAGCACCTGGGACAGTGGAAGGTGTCCCTGCCCATGGGAAGGATGGCTCTGGATGAGCTTTAAGTTCCCTTCCAACCCAAACAATTCTGGGATAATAATCCCTGTGGGTGACCACAGCACAGGACAGCTGCAGCTCCTATAAAATCTTCTGGAAATTTCTAGGAGTTATCTCTCCCATGAATATGAAACACAGCCTCTGCTTATCCTTGACCAGACACAACTCTGCATTTTAATGCTCCCGAAGCGTTCGGTGGCTCGCAGAGAAGAGCACTTTTGTAATAAGGTTTGAGAAAACATCACCCTTGGGAGAGCTCGTACATAAACACCTCCAAAGAGTGATGCAAGCCCAGCATGCAGCTCTCATGGCAACACATCCATCCAGCATCAACCTAGGGCTTAAAAAGGTTCCACCTCTGCATAGCAATGAGCTTTTCCTCTGAGTAATCCTTGTTCTCATCCAGGAATGCAAAGGGAAGCACAGAAGGGCCCCTCCCTCTCCTAAATCTTGACTGAAATTATTGTTTTCAGGATGAGGATTAAAGCCAAGAGTTTTGCCAGTGATAGAAAACATGTTGTTTGCACAAGAATCACCTCCCCCAAAAGCCAGCTCGGTGTCATCTCAGATTTTTATGATGCCAGCTGACAGCCAGGGTTTCTAAGGAAACACCGATATTGGGGGAGCTGCAAGGAGAGAAAGAAAAGGACAGAACCTAAAAATAAGTGTCACACGCCTCTTCCAGACACGAAAACCACCTGATAAAGAAATTGTAAACATCTTGGGACGGTAACATTTCTAAGACACCCACAAGGCTCCACCCAAGCAGGATCAATTTGCATCGAACAAAATTTTCTCAGAGGGAGTTCTGCTTTTGAAATCACCTTCTTTTAAATATATTTAAATATGCTGAATGCATTATTTCTGAAATTATCTAGAATAAATGGTGTCATTTTCGTTTTGTGCCACTGCAGCTCCCTTTAGGACTCAAAAGTTTTAAGTGAAGCATGAATAGGAATTTCCCTGATTTTGAGTATTGATGGTTTTCATGCTGGAAGTATAAGCTGGTTTTCTTTAATGAAACTGGAATGGGTTTGGGGAAAGAAAATACCCCTCTCCTGGAGCATTGACAGGCCATGCTGGAATCAGACATCCAGAGCCCTCCAAACTGCACTAAAAATTCCCAAAGAAATGACATTGCAGCACAGCAAGTTAAACACTTTTTAGGTCAAGCTGTGGAAGCAAAATATCCTCAGAATATTTTTGGAATGGCCAAACCCTCTAATTTTTCAAAATGTCATTGTTTGTCCAATTAACCCAGGAAATCTCCTCTCAGAGGGGGATGATCAGAGAGATTTCTTCATCTCTGCTGAAATGAGAGCTGTGCTCTAAAAAGGGGCTCCAGCCGGGTCTGTAACAACACCAAAGACAAATTCCTGCTGAAATAACTTTGACACAAAGCTCACTAGAAGCACTTAAGTATTTCACCATCTCTCCCAATTATGTGGGCAACCACAACCAGTGCACAGTTACGAGATGATTTCACTGAATGTGACTACTGGGCTTTAGGCTATGGATAAATATTCAAGGTTTTACTCCCAGACAGTCACTAATGAACTCCATGTACACATCAGGAGAGAAATATTTGTAGAACTGAAGTCAGAATGTTTCAGTGGGTTTTTAGAAACAGCAGCCAGACAGTTTTTTGGGGGTATAACTTTGATATTTTGTGCTGTTAGTGTTTAGACTGAGATGCAGAGGGCATTGGTATTTAACCCTTCACTCTGAGCACCACAATTTACCCTGAAAACTCTGTCTGCATCAGGGTTCCAATAGTTCTTGTTCTGGTATTTCAGGTTTCCCAGAGCAGCTGTGACTGCCCCTGGATCCCTGGAAGTGTCCAAGGCCAGGCTGGACAGGGCTTGGAGCAACCTGAGGAAGTGGAAGGTGTCCCTGCCCATGGCAGGAGTGGGATGGGATGAACTTTAAGGTCCCTTCCAATGCAAACCATTCTGGGATTCTCTGAAATCACAGAGGAACAGCCTGTGGAATCACCAAATGTTATTCTCAGAGGAGTACAGGGATCTATCCCAAGGAGAGAAGCAAATCTGAGCTGCTGTAGGGAGGAGATTGGTGGCTTCTTTTCCCAGAGCCAGCCTGCCAGCCTTCCTTCCTTCCTGACTTTATCCAGGCTCTTCCACCAGGCTGGAAGAGCATTCTAACATGTGGAAACTCATTTGTAAGTGCTCCCATGGATCGTGTGAAATGAAAGAACTCATCTGCTGTCTGAGGCAGGTTAAAGCTTTACAAATCCGAGCAGACATTACCTTGGCTCCCCCTGCTCCAGTCTGGAACAGCTCCAGCTGGAGCCCAGGAGATGGGTTTCAATTAGCAGCACACAGCTGAAATGGAAAGCAGGATAAAAAAGGCCCCCTTGCTTTTTGTCTCTCTCGTTACAGCCAGAACCATACAAATTGATTTGTGCCGTTCCTGAGTTTGGTTTTTTCCAGGTTTGATTCATGATGATAAAGCAACAGAAAATAAATCCTTGTCCCTGATTCAGCAAGTGGGCAGGACAGCCCCCAGCCTGACTAACCACCCTGAACTTTGAAATGCTGGATTTCCATCACCATTCCCCTCCCTCCAGGCTGCTGAGGCTGCAGGAGAGGAGAATCTCCAGTCCACCCCATCACAGAACGCTCCAAAGGTTGAGGAGATGGAGCGGTTGCCATTTGAGATGTGATTATGGTGGATTAAACTCTTAATTTTTGTGACAAATTCTTGATAAGGGCAGGAAACAACTCTGAGGAAGTTCAGAAATATCTGCAATTGCTTAGGGATTCTTGGTGAATAAAAAGGGAAGGAGAAAATACGAGAGGATGAAAAAGAGGAAAATTTCCACTCATGTTATGAAACACTCACCGGATTTCCAAACCTCCTCCAGAACACTCCTTCCAGGGACACTTTGGGACCTTGGACAGCAAACAGGAGAAGTTCCACAGCAGTTCATGTCAATTCCTCTTGGTTCCAGGAGTACCTTCAGCTTCTCATGGTGCTCAGCTCTAAGATCATCAATTCCAATCATTAATCATGCGACTCTTCATTAGGAACCCAGAATTCCTTTAAAATTAAAATACAGCAGACCAATAAATATGAAACCTTGTCCTAATTTCTAAATAACCAAATTTTTGTAATTGATGTACATATTTCACTTTAAAGTCTAAATAATGGGAAACATCTTTAGAATGGTAACTGGGAAATTTTAGAATTAGAATTCACATTCTCTTCTCCCTTCTCATTTTCCTGGTAAATTTTTGCATATCTCCTGGTCTCTAAAAATCCCTTCCATGTTTCTCCACACAAAATAAGAAATATGACTCCTTTTATCTCTGAGCACATTTCCCAGTGGAGCAGTTTCAGCTCCAGCCTCAGCTCGCTGGCCACAGTGCCTGCAAATTGATTTATTCCTCATAATGGTCAAACTTTGTCATCCAAATGCTGGGAAATGCCGTAATTCAATCTTTGCATGTCCTTTAACTTTCTTTTATCTCTCTAGCTGCTTTAACAACTGCTAAAATGTTCAAGGCAAGCTTTTATGTATTTATGAAGCAGCCAAAAGCAAGGCAAGAGATTAGAAGGAAGCTGGATGTGTTACTTAAAGCAGCAAATATGAAAAACAATATTTTTATTTGAGTTTTGAAGATTAACAATGAATCAGCAACAGAACCCCACAAAATATCACTAAAAAACCCCTTTGGTTAAAACCGTGGTCCTCCTAAAAGGTTTTAGGTCCTTTTGAGTCCTAAAGGTCCACCTTTAAAAACCAAAAAATTCAGTGTTTATTTCTCTTTTTTCTGTCTAATAAGTTGAACTTGGGAGTGGTTTTTGTCCATATACAAATGTATTTTTGCATGGATGTGACAAATACATAAATGTCTTGCCCATCTGTGCTGCAGATTTCCAAATGCACAGGGACAGACATCCCTGACCTGTACATGCTCAACAAAATCCCTCTTTTTAACTGTAAAATGTTGCTAAGCATTTGTTCATGTTTTATGGAACACACCGACTTGTCTTGCACTTTTTTCTATTCCCAGTTCTCCTCACTTATATTTATTTAATGTTCTGCTCTCCACTTGTGGCTTCGTTTCTTCCACTGAAAATCATTTTGAGCAAAACCTGCTTTTCTTGAAGCTTTGTCATTATTTCCTGTATTTTAAGATCATTAATCAATTTCTCCACTAAGATACTGGCTTTTAGACCTCAAGTTTTAACCTGTCGTTCCCCTGCCTTATAGTGGTGATAATATCTGGTTTTATGGGGTTTTTTTTGGTTATGTTGCCATGGAAAAACTTTTTTTAATGAGGTTTAAGGAGGGAATGGATTTGGTATTGTTGGCTTGAATAAAATATAAATTCTTATTTCTGTTTTAATGTAGTATAGTTTTACTGCCTGAACCAGCTATTGGAATATCTATATTTTCCACATACAAGTGATTATATTATAATTTAATACACAGACTTAACTAAGCAAGATCCACTCCCAAAGAGTCCAAGTGTAATTTCTTTTGTTTATTTCCTCCTGAAAAATATCAAATTACCAAAAAGACCATATGGATTGATTCTGGGGTTTTATTATTTAATTATGCTTTAGTTACAGGGATAGAGGTTTCAGAAGCACTTCAGGACAAATTATATTTCATAAATTATTTCCCTGAATAGAGACTTTTAGTCTGGGTTTGAGACAGGGCCTAACTTAAGGGTACAAGCTCAGTTTTGATTCATTCAGTAGCACATCTGTGAGAGGAATATTAGAGCAGCCTTAAAGCATCAAAGTGTTCCAGGGCAGAGATGTTTATTAGGGATTTCACAGCCCAACCTTCAAACCAGACCTTAACCAAATTCTCCAAGCTGACAGAAATAATAAAGTTCCAGGGATTCTTACTGAAACACTTTAATATCTAAAGATGAGCCTACTTCTCCTTTCTAAGATCATTTCAGTAAATTAGTATTGAGTTATACAACCTAATGAGAGAAATTAATTTCCTTAAATTACCTTCCTTTAGTGAAAACAGACATAAGGAATATAATCAGATTTTTTTTTTTTTTTTGCAGAGGAAAGAGAACCACAGTGAACGGAACAACGGAACAAACTGGGATGGAAAAGCACTTCATTTTCCTTCCAAAACAATTTTACATAATAATTCTATTTTTGTCCTCCCACTGACTTCTATCCAATCTCTCTTCACTTCAAAAAGATCTGATGATTGCACAGATAAAGCTTTTTCAGTTTCTTAAGTATCAATTCCATACAACAGACAATAAATCTAAATATTACCTATTTATGATTTCTTCCAGGATCTTTGAATTTCCTCAGAAACATTTCTTCAGATAGGAACTTTCGATATAAATAAAGCGGGACAGATTTTACTCCTCCTGTATTATTAACAACTCTTCCAAAAGTGCAGTTTTCTGGTTTTATTTTAGGAGGCATCTCCAAATCCAGGCTTAAGCATTAATATTAACATCCAGAATACAACCCCATTGCATTCAATCCCTGAAGCATCCTTCTATGAATTCATGAAAAGAGATTTTATGGTTTTGAGAGGAAAGAGACAGTTTGCAATAAAAATAAAAAGAAGGAAAAAAAAGAAAAAAAAAAGCAACACAATGACAGCAACAACTCCCCAAAATCCAAATAAAGCAACCCCAAAACCCAGTGGAATGTCTTTCCCACTGGACAAGTCTGTCCTGACAACTTTCCCGACAAAGAATGGGAAGTGCTGCAGGATGGATGCCATGCTGGCCATCCCTCCATGGAGATGGATCAGCTCAGCTTCTCTGGACTCTCCTCTGCCCCAAAGGACATCCCAGATTTCTCGGGTCATCATGGAATCACCTTCCATAGACTGAGATGTTCCAAACCTCATCCAACTCAGGATGGGGCAGGGATCCAGGGGCAGCCACAGTTTCTCTGGGCACCCTGTGCCAGGCTCCCATCATGCTCATAGGGAAGAATTCCCTCCTAGTATCCCATGTGAACCCCCTCTCTGTCAGCATGAGGCCATTCCCTGTGTCCTGGCATTCCAGACCTCTGTGAGTCGCTTGCAGCAGGTCCCACAAAGCTCCAGGGAGGGTGGAGAGGGCCACAGGCTCCCAGCATTCCTGGAAGGACACGGCAGCCCTGGAACCATGTTCTGTCGGTTTTAGCAACTCATGAAAGAGCTCAGGCAGTGCAATTCCTGCTCCTTCCTGGGGAGGTCTGCCAGCTGCATTTCCAGGCCAATTATTGCTTCCACAAAGCGCTCTAAATCTGTCAGCAAGCACAAGTGTGAAGTGCAGAATAAAAACACCGTGAGGATTGTGAGCCACTTGTTACAAGGGGAGTTTCTTCTTGCAGAGGGAGCAGCACCACTGCCAAACTCAGGTGTTAAATGCTATTAACACACACCGATATGTTTGTACTTTTTTTTTTTAAATTGGAAAATAGATGTTTATTCTCTGACACATCTGTGGGATAAACGCTTTGCAAGCTACTGTGAGAAATCCAGGAAGGTTCCAAGGATTTCTCCCTGGGAGTATGAGCAAAGGGAGATAATGCATTTTATCCACAGGAGTTGCAGTGGATGTGGATGCATTTTCATAAAATAAAAGTAAATTAATGGAAGAATTGCAATGATTTTCCCAAATGCACAAATCCCCACATCTTCTGACATCTTTGACATTATTGCTGGGTGTGGAATTGTGGAATTATTTAGGCTGGAAAAGTCCTCCAGGACCATCGAGTCCAACCTGTGACTGATCCCAGAGCACTGAGTGCCACGTCTAGCCATTCCTTGGACACCTCCAGGGATAGAGACTTCAACCCCCCATCCAATGCCTGACCACCCCTTCCATGAATAAATTCTTCCTGATCTCCAGCCTGAACCTCCCCTGGCACAGCTTGGGGCTATCTTCTCTTATCTTGCCAATACTGAGTTGTTTTGCTGAAAGGTGGGAAAGCTTCCTCATTTGGATTCTTCATGTGAGGAGTCTCCCATGTCAAACCTTCTAATCCAAGGTGATTTCTTCTCCTTAGACCTGTGATTAAAGGCTGTGATGTCACTTCAGTCCCCCAGAGCTGCTCAACCACTACAGGTGCTTTGGCTGGGCTCAGCTCCCTGGGAGAGACTGATTTCCATCTGAAGCTTCCAGGTTTAACTCTGCTACAAAACCAGCCCTGACCCAGGCTGAAAGTTCCCACAGACTGTCAATATTCCCAATATTCCCCACGTTTTGGCTCCAGGCTCAGCCTCAGGGCTGGGTGCTCACCCCCAGTGGCTGGAGAGCTGCAAGATTTGCTTGGAGATTCCTCAGGAACCTCCTGTTTCATGGCGTGCAACTTGGGGAGATGTTGTGTGGGAAAAGGAGACAAGATTTTATAATCAGCTGAAAAAAATGACAGGATTGATGGTGACTGTCAAGCTAATTATGGAATGAATCATGTCTGGCTCTGCAGTTATTAGTCAAAGTAATTCATTATTTGCTTAAAAATAACATTAAAATTTAACCAATAAAACCATTTATTGATGGCTGCTCTGACTTTTTTTTTCCTTTCCCTTGTCTAAATGTCATCCTGGTTACGAAAACATGAAAGAAAAAGTCATTTAATCATCTTAGTCATAAAAAAATCCATCTTTCATCATTTAAATAAATAGAAAAGTGAGACATTATCTGACAGAGATTTGGGCTTATCAGTTATGCAATGAAATATTAGAGGCTTTCTGCAAGGGACTCACAATTAAATAAAACATTATTTTTACTAAAATATTGTCATTATTTAAAAGTAAATAACATAAATAAAGGTAAATAAATATCTGGAAATATGAACTCTCCCCATGTTTTTTCCATTTCCATACCTCAGCCTTCTCTCCATCCCAGAAACTATTTCTACCCAGACTAAAGTTCCTGGATTTTTTTCCTGTTGAACTGCCTTGGTTGTTTGGTAATTTCTGCCTTTCCTGAAGGAGTGAGCAGGATTCCAGGGCACCTGGCATGGAATGCAGGAGGGTGACCTCATCTGCACAACCAATCCCCCAAAACTTGCACCTACTGCTTTGTCTCACCTTGGCTTCTCCTCAGCAAATCTGCCAGGAGTCCTGGACAAACATCTGGATCTGGAGTAGGGTGGAGAAAATAACAGAAGGGGAAGCCAGAAAAACAATGGGAAAGGCAATCAGAAAGTTTGGCATTCCTTCCAGCCTGGATCCATCGGGATTTGTGGTGCAGTATTGATTATGGCAGTGTCCTGAAACACAAGGTTAGGAAGAGAAACAGATTTTTTTCTCCACAGTTAAACTGGGAAAATAAACCAGAAGAGAAGGAAAAGGAGGGAAAAAGCCCTGGCAGGTGCATGGTAGCCCAAAAGATTCCAGCTGCAGGGCTGGAGCTCAGTGTGGTTGGATGGATTTGGGCTCGGTTTCCACTTGTCTGTCCGATGCCTTTACTCAGGAATGAGTGGAGCTCTTCGATTGCTCCTCAGAAAATAAACAAGCTCTGCCTCCAAATGAGTTAAATGGCTCAAAACCTGAGCTCCTCAGATTTTATTAGGGCTTGAACAGCTCCAGGTGTTCCTAAGCCAAAATCAATGGGAAGATTAGCTTCAGGAGTCTGCCAAGAGATTACGGACAAGGCGGGCATCGAACGGGGGCTGATGAATCCGGAGCCTGAACGCTGTCCCTTGGGATGGGAATGAGCTGCACAGGAGCTGATTCCCACCTTCCACCCAGCTGGAATTCCACACTGAGCACCACCCATCACCCACAGCAGAGGGCTGGAATGACATGAGCTTTAAGGTCTCTTCAAACCCAAATTTTTCCAAGATTCAGTAGGAGAAATTCATTAATCTAAAGCTTTTGCATTAGAGATCCCTTTGTCACACTCCAGATCATTCAAACCTGATAAATTTTCTAAGAACTTCATAAAATCTTGTCATAAATCCCAGAATGGTTTGGGTTTGAAGGAACTTAAAGCCCACCCAGTTCCACCCCTGCCACGGGACCTTCCACAGAGCAGGCTGCTCCAAGCCCCGTCCAACCTGGCCTCGAACACTTTCAGCAATATTTCCAAAAATAGAATTCCTGACAAAATCCATTGAGGAATACCTTTCCCAAGGCTGCATTTTCACTCTTGCTGTAGCTTTGGGCACGAGCAAACCTGCAGCCTCTGCACCTCTGTCTCCCTAAGGGGATTTTTGTGCACCTCCATTGAAAACTTCTACAATTCCCACATGAAATTCAATTACAATTCCCACGGATGGCAGAAGTTACAGCCTGCCATTCCATTTGATTTAATATTGATATTTTGCCTTCACTTCCTTGTCAGTCAATGCCCCACATTAGGATGCAAAACTCCCTGAGCATTTTTAGCTATGTAACAGCTTTTTGATGTATTTTTCAGCACTTTACAAGTCTCGTATTTTCAGATGAAATTGAATTTTTGCCTGTTTTTAATGATCTCATTAATGGCTTGTCAGGTATCTGTGTCTCCACCAGCAGTTTTGCACCTCTCCAGTCCCATCATCCCAGACATTTCCTGTTGATATTGTTTTGTGAAGGCTAATGAGGCTTCACCTCGGAGCAGGAACGATGTGATTCCACACAAACTGAGAAGAGGTTGATCTGACAGATTTGGGTGCAGCAGGAAGATGCTGCAAATAGTTATTTGTAAATGTGTCTGAACTTGTGAAAGAAGTTAAAGCTTCTGTGCTGACTTTTCCCTTCTCTTTCAGGGTCACCTCAGCTGTATCACCGCTGTCCTGGACCTTGGCCTCTCCAGCAGAGATTAAATTCAAATATTCATACAGCAACAATTAAACTTGAGGAATTAAAACCAGCATTTTAAATCCAGTTTTGATTTAATAGAAAGAAAAAGGTGTCAGTCTGTTCTGTTATTTCTCCCCATGATTAGACACATTTAAAATAAAATAGAAGAAATTCATTAATCATTTCTTCATACTTATAAAGCATTTCTCTGCTTGTTAAATGTAACAGAACTGCACCTTTGTTTTACCTTTGCCAGGAGCTACTTCACACAAGGAATTCCTAAGATGATTTCAAAAAATATTTTGCATTAGATAGAAGGAAATATATAGAGAAGCCAAACTTCTTGCTATCAGTGAAATTAGTTTGTGCTTACGGTAACCATTAACATTACTGTAAAGAATTCTAGGTAAAGTTAAGATTTCAAATTAAATTTCAGAGGTGGTACAGCCAGACCTATGTAAGGCTCCTGGATGAGTGTATTGCATTATCCATAGGTTATTTCACCAACATCCTCGTGTTCAGTCTATAATCAGACTATAATTTAATAATGATTCAAAGATAAAGTATTTTAAAAAACCCTCAAACTTCTTCTTACAACTATGGATCCATTAAAAAAAAAGCATTTTGGAGCTGCCTCATCTGTGGGCACTCACAGTGTCCCTGCTTTTATCAAGTATCTGAGATGTGGAGTTTTGTGACAAGAATCCTCCACTGTGGGGGGTGTAAAAGTGAAGCATCTCCACAGTAATATTCCAAGAAAGGATTTCTGTTCACCCATCAAGGATCTGAGGACTCTCGAAATTAACTCCACAAAGCAACGTGCCCTATCAGGGCTCTGCTTTGTTTTCAGCGTTTAAAACAATGTCCCAAGGTTTTGTTTGAAGGATTCACACTTCCAAAGGGAGCAGCTCTGCTCCTGTGTCTCCCCCAGACTCCCACAGACATCAAAAGCAAGGTGGCTTTGTTCAGAATGGAGGTGTTTTCACAAGGTTCAAGAGAGATAACAAACTCCTCCGTGTGCTGATCCTCTCCAAAGATTTCATCCACTCTGAAGATAACAAACACTTAAAAAAGGAAGGAATAACAAGATGGAAAAAGAACATTCAGCACTGTTCTTCAATGGCTTCTCCAAAACACTATGGTGGCCATATCTCCATAGATCCATATGGAAGTTCAAACATCCCAATCCTAAAAATTGGAGCCTGACATGGCTCCTTCTCCAACACAGCTTCATCCTTCATGCAGCTCCATCCCTGTCACTGCTCCATCCCTGTGACAGCCCCATCCTTGTCCCTGCTCCATCCCTGTCACTGCTCCATCCCTGTCCCTGCTCCATCCATCCCTGTCACAGATCTATTGTTGTCACTGACTGCTTCATCCCTGACTCAGCTCCATCACTGTCACAGCTCTAGTCCTGTCACTGCTCCATCCTTCACACGGCTCCGTTCCCAACAAGACTCCACCCCCATCATGGCTCCGTCCCTGTCACAGCCCCATCCCTGCCATGGCCCCATCTCTGTCACAGCCCCATCCCTGTCCCTGCCCCATCCCTGTCACAGCCCCATCCCTGTCACAGCCCCATCCCTGTCCCTGCTCCATCCCTGTCACAGCCCCATCCCTGTCCCTGCCCCATCCCTGTCACAGCCCCATCCCTGTCACAGCCCCATCCCTGTCCCTGCCCCATCCCTGTCACAGCCCCATCCCTGTCACAGCCCCATCCCTGTCTCTGCTCCATCCCTGTCCCTGCTCCATCCCTCTCCCTGCTCCATCCCTGTCCCTGCCCCATCCCTGTCTCTGCTCCATCTCTGTCACAGCCTCATCCCTGTCCCTGCTCCATCTCTGTCACAGCCCCATCCCTGTCCCTGCCCCATCCCTGTCCCTGCCCCATCCCTGCTGGCTCAGGGTTGTTTTCCCCTCTCCAAGGCCCTCACTCTGCTGCACTGCCCTACTTTCCTCTCTGCTTTGCTAAAGTTTAGGTAAAAAAACCCACCCAGCCAAAACCCCCAAGTGCCTCAAGAACAAACCCGTGAACAAAGCAGTGAGTGACTACTTTTTAACATGGGATTGAATGTTCTTAAGCAGTTCTGGAAAATAAATAAGACTCAAATCCTGTAATTCATTCTTCTATATCTGAGGCAATACAATGTGCATCTCTTGTAGGTTGGTTTTTTGCTTCCAATAGCTTTGTAATAGCCTTATCCAAAGGATGAACTGCAAATGATTTTTCTTTCTTTTCCTTGAGGTTTTGGGGTTTTTTGGCATAAGGTTCTTTTCTCTCTTGGAAACAAAGATTTAAAGAACAGAGATTTTGTTTTAAGATCTACAGCAAATAGGCCTTAGGTTTGATTATTTACATTTGAATATTAAAATACTTTAAATAATCTGCCTGTGAAAGACAAATAAATTAAGTCTTCAGAACTGAGAGAACAGAGTTTTAATCGTATTTTCTGAGAGGAAAAGGATAAACTCTAAAATGTAGGTTATTACTGCTCTCTGAAATATCATTGCAGTTGCAGAGTGAGAAGACAGAATGATCTGAAAACTGTTAGGGCATTTGAAAAAAAAGTTTAAAATATTCAAAGTACCAGAGAAACTGAAGGTTTGTAATAAACACAGCATGCTGTGGGGAGGAAGGATGATATAATTGTTGGGATGAGTCCCATAATTATAGGACATGGCCATAACAGGCAACAGAGGGAGTAAAACCAGTTTAACACAGATTATTTGGATTATACTGGTTTAATATGCACATATATACTGGTTTTATACCTCGTCCTAAACTAGTAAGAAACTGTAGACCAAAAAACAGTTCATCCTTTGAATTCAAAATTCAGTCCTGACTATCCAAGCAGTTGGTTTAACTCAGTGGTTATGGATATTGGCTCTACCACGGGTCTAATTCCCACATCCCACATGGAGAACTTCACCAGTTTTAGTGGCTTTGCATCAGTGTAGGATGAAAATCCACCCACAAAACAAGGCAGTGGGAACAGTTCCAAGCACAGGACATCTGGATCATCTCTGCATAACAACATTTCCCACTGTCTTAGTGCTGACCAGCTCCACAGAGGTGCTTTTGGGGATGTCTGCGCTCCAGGATTCACTCCTGCTCTCCACTCTCACTCCTGTGCTTCATCAGCCTGGCTAGGATTTAATGGGAGTTCTTATTGCAGCACCAGAGAACCCAATTATGCAAAATGAAGCTGTTGATAACTGGGCCGTTCCTCCATGGGAAGCCTCGATTTTATGGACTGGAAATGGAGATGGAGGAATGGTAAAATCTTATTTACAGAGCAGATCCCTCCCTGGGCAGTTAGAGCAGCAGAGTCTTCCAAGAGTGGCTGCAAACTGATTATCCCGACAGTTTTCCAAGGATTTATTAATTATTTCAATCAGGGTGTCCGATATTCTGTCAAAATAACTTTTTGCGGTTGCATTGGGATGTCTTAAATCTTGACCATCATGGCTTTGCTTTAAAAAACATTTTTTTCTCTTGAAATTACTGACAAAACTATTTGTGGCTAGAACAGCCTGAGATATCCAAGATTTCAGCGCACTCAAGAGCTCAAAATTAGTTATCTGCTATCACAGCCTACTTAACAAAACCTCCCTGAGTTTGTTAATAAGGAAAGATTTCAGGACAAAGTATCCAAAAATTCAAGTACTTGTAATGCTCTCAGTTGTAACCAGAAAAGGAGATGTAAAAACTTGACAAATCCTACCTCAGAGGAATCCATCATGTTCCAGGAGAAAAAATACCCGGCGATCAGAAAAGTTGTTTGACATTATTCTGTGAAGAAAAGGACATTTGTAAAGGGATTCATGGGAATTAGAACCAAAATCTGAAAAACAAATAGGATTTGATGATGAAGCTCCCATACAGAAGTTACAAAATGCTCCCCCAGCTTAAATCTGTTAGAATGCATTATATAAGGATATATAAAATCAGCTATAATCTGTATAAATACAGTGCCTGCAGCTTTGTTCATGGAGTAGGGACATGAGGAATTACATCTCTTCCTAGGGAAGTTCCCCGGCCAGGAATTTGCCTCCAAAATTGAAGACAAAATACACAATAGGAATACAGAAAGCAAGAAAATGAAGGCCAGAAGGATGATGAAGTGCTCAGAGTGCATCAGCAGCCTGGCCCCTCTTTTACATGTAAATATTATAGCAAAAAACAGATTTTAAGGGTTTTGGGGGAAGTTAAAAAAGTAGATTTGCACATGAGCAAAGATGACTGATTTAATGAGTGAGTATGTTTTAGCTGCGCATGGAAGCTGTTGTCCCAGTGTGATCCTGGCAGGAGTCAGGCCTGGAAGAATAAATGACAAAAATAAGATTTCAGAGATGTACCAGCTGTTAACAGCACTAGAAACAAATCAACCTATAGCTGAAACAATTTTAAATAGAAAACCTGGCTGAGAAATTCATAGGACTAAATTCCATGCTCCATAAAATGGACTGGGAAAGGCATTATCAGCTGGTTTTTCAGCGAATAAGATAGCCCTTATCACAAAAGATGTGATATGGACAAGACTTATGTGTGGAAGCAGATATCAGAAACCTACCATGGAAACAGCAAATGAAGCCTGAATATCAGAAAAGTTTTGATTAATGTCTCTTTTTCCTGTTCCTCCATCTTTGCATTCAATTTCTGAATTAAAACATTTTGATTTCCTCCAGCAGAGACACCGTGCTGAACTTTACCTTGCAAGAAATCTCTGCAGCTCGAACGTGTCCCCACATCCCTTTAGAACATTTCCACTTTCCCTGGAAATGCCGGGAATTGTTCCATTGATTCCGAGAGTGCTCGGATCAGCCCCGTGGGACTGGGAGATAAATGTGTTACACCTTCCAGAGCGAATCCTTAAAAAGAGGCTGCAGGAAGATGAATGCCTTTGCAGCCATTGTTTCCACAGTGCCAATAAAAAATGGGAAGGAGAAAGGATTTCGACTCCAGACAATCTATCCTTAAAAAAATCTCTGGGAAAGTCCTGCACTCTTCTTAATGGCATGCGTGGAAGAGGTTTTACAGTGACTTCTGTGAGCCAGAGAGAAGTTTGATAAGGGGATCCATGTTTGATAAGAGGATCCATGTTTACCCCTGAAGAAATTCTCTACCAAGGTTGTTGACACAGAAACCAAGACAGAAAGAAGGATAAGTAAGAGAAACCTGCAGCTTCCTGTTCCTATGAGCACTTTGTTTGTCTCTTGTGACCAATGAGTAAAGTGTAAACTTGTGAGCTTTGTAAGAATGAATAAAAAGCATGCATGCTATAATAAAAACAGCTTGGAGCCTTCTGAAAATGGAGTGTGTTGCTGTGTATTGTCTCCATCTCAACTAGGACAGGATATTTCTTCCACTCAAGGAAGTGTGTATGGATCAGGGAAGTTGTGGTAGTCCCATCCCTGGAAGTGTCCAGGGCCAGCTTGGAGCAACCTGGTCTATGGAAGGTGTCCCTGCCCATGGCAGGGGTGGAACTGGATGGGTTTTAATGTCCCTCCCAACCCAAACCAGCCTGGAATTCTGGTTTTTCAAGGCTTTTTCATCCAGGATTTGCTGCTGATCCAATCAGGCAGCACAAGGTGACTCAGAGCTGGCAGGTCACAAAGAAGTAGCAGAGCACAAATACCAAGTGCTTATTTCAAATTAGTTCTGGTCAATATAAGGACTTAAAGATTTACCCAAGACAATTGTCAGATAATTTCAAATAATGGGGGTATCTGAGAAAACTGGTCTCTGCTGGTGGATGTTCTCTGAAATCACATTGATCCAATGACTTATTAATTATTTATTCAGCTGTGCCCTTAACCTGAAAAGTGGGAGTTATTGATTTTGCTTCATATATCATATCATGGAATCCAAATAAAGGGAAAAATACCATGAAAAAATGGCAGGGAAACAGCCCCTCAGCCTGTGTTTATCTGTCCTGTAACAGAGAAAGGCGGAGAGTTTGCAACAGCAAATTTGGGGAGTGATTCTGACTTTGGTGGCATCTGCAAAACACCATAAAGAGGATTTTTCTTTAGACTTTGAATAGCAGAAAAATACTTTTTGATTCAGATTGACAATAAAAATATTTGACTCTGATTTCAAGCAGAACCACTGTTTTTAAACTAAAACTTCAACATCCAAGGAGAACAATGAAGGGTTTGTGTCACTGGTTTAACAGGCACGGTCTGGGAAAAAGCAATCAAACTTTAAAGAGAATTTCTGAGGAAGAGCTGCAAATGTTTGTTCGTTTTTAGCATTGGCTTCCACAGAGAACAGTAGAAAAAGATAGGAAGAAACAACAATACCATAAGCTACAGTCCAAAAAAGTAATAAATATGAATTCCTTCTCATTAATACATAATTACAAAGAAAACACCATGGAGTGGTGGACACCACCTTTGTGAGGAGGTACAGAATGAGCTTTAAGCCCTTGGAATAAAACAGCCAGAGATTTCCCATCGGCTTCCTAGTCCATCAATCCTTCCCTGTTCATCCTTATCCAGCTTTTTCATATTTTCCTTGAACTAGGTGACAAGGGGAAGCTCATGAGGCTCTAAAGTTGTGTCATTAAAAAAACAGATTTAAAGGGCAAAACTCGGCATCACTGTGCCCTGAACAGCTTCAGATCACAACAGTTTCCAAAAAAATTCTGGCTTAGAAACTGTATTCCCGTGTCCCATGAAGAAAAATACTCACTTTTAGTTAGGTGACTTCTTTTGACTCCAGTGAAAATCACAAAACCTGAAACACTTGGACTTTTTTTTTTCATGGCTTCATGCAGCAAAATTTGGGAATAACCACTCCAAAAGTGTCTCCAGCTGTTGGAAAATACAGGAAAAAGATATTAAGGAAAAGCATTATTCAATATTTTGGGGAGTTTTTGTCAAATATTTTCATTGTGTTGTAAATTAATACCTTTATTAATTCAAATAAAGCCTCAAAGTACTGAAGGGAGGGGTCAGCTTTGAGGACACCTTGCCAAAATTTGCTAAATTCTTCTTAAATTTAGTGTTTATTAAAAGATAGTTCATAGCTTACAATATAATACAGGGCTTAAAAATAAACCATTTGGGGCTGTGTGGGGATGTCACATCTATGGAGTGGAACATCTCTCCCAACAGGGAATTTCAGTGAACTATTGGAGAAGAATTGAGTATTTTATTCTCTGTCCCCTTCCCTGCTCTGGAGTAAAATCCATCCTGCGAGGGCCAAAATTAAAAACAAACAAACAAACAAAACAAAACAAAAAAAAACCCAACCAAATAAAACCCAGAAAAAAATCAATATATATATTTCTTCTTTCAAATCACAGTTGGCAAATTAGATCCACATTTCTTTGGGAGAAATTGCTTTAGCACAAATCATCTCTATCAAATGAGATTTCAAATATCTTGTGTTTCCAAGGCTTTCACAGATGCTTATATAATACAGTTACTCTATAGGAAGAGTTATCTCTGTCCTGGATTTGTTGACATAATCTTAGCATCATATTTCACATTTTGGGAGATATTTTGGCTACATGTGCTTGGCTGGTGCACTTTGGGGACTTCTGAGGTTGGATTTGCCATGGAAACACCATTGACTGATGGCCAAATTTTCCAAAGAGAGGCACAAGGATAATCCCATTTTCCACAGCTGATGGACAGCAGGACAGGAGGAGTTTTAACTGATCTCACTGTGGGGGTGGGCACGTCAGGAAACCACTGGGAAAATGCTGATTATTTCACCTGTTGAGTGGAATTGCCTCACAGAGAACATTTGGTGCTGCCCTACTTGCCAGGGACAGCTGGAACGTGTCAGGGTGACAGAGCAGGGAGGCAGCACAAAAGAGCAGCCAGAGCCCCACTGAGGTCACAGACAATGGGATCATGCAGGAGAGGATGGATAATTTAATATCAGGTATTGTTTGGAGTGCACTGTCCTGCAGTGTGACATCATTTTCAGCAGGATTGGGAACACACAGCATTTTATAGGTTTACATCTCCAAGTGGGCAGGAAGGCACCGCCCAGGACAATCGAACTTCAAAGTGCTTTTGGTGATTGATAAAATTTGATTATTGATTTTTGAGACCCCCACCTGCAGAGCTGGGGTCCCCAGCAGAGGAGGGAGCTGGAGCTGCTGCAGAGAGCCCAGAGGAGGCTCCAGCATGAGCAGAGGGATGGAGCAGCTCTGCTGGCAGGAAAGGCTGGGATTGTTCACCTGCACAGGAGAAGCTTTGGGCTGAGCTCAGGGTGGCCCTGCAGGGCCTGAAGGAGCCCCAGGAAACCTGGAGAGAGACAATTTCCATGGGATGCAGGGACAGGACACAGGGAATGNAGGAATTATCACTGAGTAGAAATAAACACATTTTACAATTTATGATGCACCAGTGTTCAAGCTTCTGAATCAAAACATTGCTATTTAGAGCTGTGCCTTCCTTCACCTCCTTTTAAATCTCTTTTGTAGCACAAATTCCTTTCTTTTCTCTCTTACAGGTGGAACAGGGGCTGATAGCAAAAAATTAATCTATTCAACAGCAGCAGAATTTGTCAAAGCTTGATCTATGGCTCACTCTGCCTCTAAAAAACAGCTTTTCATAGAAAGTTGATGTGGTTTTTTCATTACTGAGGCAGCTCTCTATTTAATAACAGTGTTCCAACACGTGCTATTGATCTGTGTATTGGAACAATTCTTACAGTTCAGGCTGGCCTGTGGAGTTATTAAACATTTACTGGCATTTTCTCCAAGGTCAAGGCCATGCACGTGCCTGGACAAATCCAACGAAACGTCAGGGGCACGTTCTGTATGGTTCTATATTATTTAAAACTGAGAAATACTTGAATTACAAAAAATACAGATTTAGATAGCAAATGGATTCATTTAAACCACATTTTGTTTGGGTTTATGCAATGAATCTGGACTTAAATTCAGATGTAGTATTTGAGGACCAAATAAATCTGAAATATCTGAATGACTTCAGCCTGGCTGAACTGGACCCAGCCACGCTGCTGAGAGGAGAATCTCCCAGCTGAAGACAATTCCACACTCAGTGAAAGATTGAAGGGTCTCAGTTTTGAACAAATTCACACTAAATATGATTGGAGTTCTGGGAACCAAAACTCCTCCCTGAATGGCAGAGAATCACAGAACCACACAAGGTTTGGGCTGGAAAGGACCTGAGAATCATCCATTTCCACCTCCTGCCACGGGCAGGGACAATTTCCACTGTCCCAGGGTCCTCCAAGCCCCATCCATCCTGGCCTTGGGCACTTCCAGGGATCCAGGGGCAGCCACAGCTGCTCTGGGCACCTCCCCACCCTCACAGAGTGGAATTTCTTCCCAATATCCTATCAAAACTTCCCCTCCTTTATCTTAAGGCCATTTCCCCTTGTCCTATCACCCTTTGGAGCACCTTCTGTGTCCTCTCCTGTGAGCTCTGGATGTTCCTGGGCTCATTCCTGGTGATCTCATTCCCTGCTGAGCATTCCAGTCCTTTCCTGGGCTGTGCAGTCAGTCCATAAATCTGGTCTGGTTTTATTGACAGGACCTGCAAAGCAGGAGCACAGAGATTGTTCAAAGCCACCTTCCACCCACCCCATCCTGAATATGGAATGATTTTTATAGGGAAAAACTCCTCAGGATTTTACAGAGCAGCCTGGCAGTGGTTCCTTGTTCTTGTAAACAATTTTTGAGGCGTGTGAAGAGCTGCAAATGGCTCTGCTGTGAATCGATGCCTCTCAGGTATAAAAGGATGCATTGTCACAGGATAATATCTCTGCTTTTTCCAATACTGGCAAAACAAACGCTCGGCTTGAAAATAATTCTCATAATATTTTGGATTGCCACTTGCTCAACAAATATGAGCAAGTCAAAATGAGAGGGATTTGTCGTGGCAGAACCAGCTCCAGAACTAAACACGAGCCACGTCCTTCCCAGTGCTTTGTGTGCTGGGGAATCAGCTCCTAAGCAGGGAAAAACTGCCGACGTGGGGATGTCCCATGCCACACTGGATTTAAACATTCACGTTGGAGACAACGACAGAATCCTGCTAAGTGAGAAAACCCCTCAGTTTGGGAAGGATGTTGATTGAAATGCTTGAGAGTGTCCAGGGGGGGCAACGAGGATGGAGGGGGGCTGGGAACACAAACCCTGAGAGGAACCACCGAGGGACCTGGGGGTGCTCAGCCTGGAGAAAAGGAGACTCAGGGGTGCCCTCATCGCTCTGCACAGCTCCTGAAAGGTGCCTGTGCTCAGCTGGGGCTGGGCTCTTTCTCCAGGAACTGACACAACCAGAGCACACAGCCTCCAGCTGCACCAAGGGAAATACAGGTTGGATATCAGGAAATTTTCACAGGAAGAGTGATAAAGTTCTGGAATGTTCTGCCCGGGGAGGTGGTGGAGTCACCATCCCTGGGTGTGTTTAACAAAGCCTGGATGTGGCACTGGGTGCCAGGGTTCAGTTGAGGTGTTGGGGCTGGGCTGGACTCAATGGTCTTGAAGGTCTCTCCCAACCCAGTCATTCTGTGAATTCTGTGAAAACGTCTTGTGATGTTTATGGAACTTAAGAGGGATCAATATCCCAAAGCTTTGTTACAGGACTGCGATTCCTGTAATGTCCCTCCCACCAATTTCCAGGCGGTCTGGAGCCTGTTGTCCCTTTGGCATGGCTCTTCCAGAGGGAATTTGCAGGCTCTGCTTCTTCCACTGCCTTTTTTCCCCAAGATTTATGTTTCATTTGGGTCTATCAATTTTTCTTGTCCTGTAACTCCTTCCAAGAGGGAACAGATTACTTCAAAATCAAAGTGCAATCTAAGAGTTCAGTCCGGTGCACTAAATGACATTTCCCATAAGGAAAGTTGATGGCCTTTCAGGATTAATAAATTAATTGGGAAAACAAACAAAAAAAAGTCAAGGAAAATGGATGCAAGTCTCAGTTTTGAAGATTTAACCATGAGGGGTAACAAGGAATCAAAGCAGGAACCATAAAAATGTAGAAAAATAGGAATTATATTGCTGTAAGAAGTCTCAGATATTAAAATATTTTTAAATTGTCCTTCAGTGCAAAAGCAACTTAAAGAAAATGCTTAACCAAATTCATCTGCACAGGGTAATTTTTTAAAATGTTATTAAAACAGACAAACCCGGGCACAAAATAATGTCTGTAATTTTAGCAGATGATTACTAACTGCACTAATTAAGTAACTTTAATTGACTCAATCCAAGTCAAGAGACAATTCATGTGAATATTGCTGCAAGACTCAGCAATCATCATTTCCACAAAGTAACTTTTAAATGAGTTATCCTGCAGCTTTTATTGCTCCCAGTCCATGATTTACAGATCCCCAGGGCCATGGATCACTGCTGAGGCACTGAAGGTAACCAGGAAAAGTTTGGTCACTGCTCCTACACCTTCCCTGGAAACTTTGGAGGGTCCCAAGATTGTGGAAGATAAAGAAAATAAATGGGAGCAGAGGGACTATATTTTCTGCTTTATTACTTCATTAAGCTTTCTAAATTTTTGAGCACTTTTAAAATATCAAACCATATCTTCTGGCTTTCCCCTGAAGAATTCCTTTTTTTTCTGCCCTTCTTAATTAAGAGATGGAATATTAAAAAATCATTTAAAGGCATAAAACCAAAATATTTTAATTTCTACAACCATGCTTCTAAAAAATAATTTCTACACCTTGAAACATAACCTAATCTTATTACTGAAAGTGGGCAGATTAAAGTCATGGAATGGATGGGAGTGGAAGGGACATTAAGGATCATCCAGTGCCACCCCTGCCATGGCAGGGACATTTTCACTGTCCCAGGTGGCTCCAAGCCCCAATGTCGAGCCTGGCATTGGGCACTGCCAGGGATCCAGGGACAGCAACAGCTTCTCTGGGAATTCTATTCCAGGGCCTCTCCACCCTCACAAGGAGGAATTTTTTCCCAATATCCCATCTATCCCTGCCCTCTGGCAGTGGGAAGCCATTCCCACTTGTCCATGAACAATAAAACTCCATCAAAAAATCAATTAACCAACAGCAACCCCCACACCAAACTCCGGATAAGTGAAGACACAGTCTTAGAACAGGAAGCATCAAGGTCTCTCATTTTCTGTTGTCTCATGGCCTAGTGGAATTCCCTGGGATATTGGGAAGGTATTCCTGGCTGGGAGGGTGGGGAGGTGCCCAGAGCAGCTGTGGCTGCCCCTGGATCCCTGGCAGTGCCCAAGGCCAGCTTGGATTGGGACTGGAGCACCCTGGGATAGCGGAAGGTGTCCCTGCCCATGGCAGGAGTGGAATTTGTTGAGCTTTAATGTCCCTCCCAATCCAAGCCAGTCTGGAATTCTGGGATTCATCCCCACAACACCTTCATTAATATTTGAAACCTGACAAGAACAATTAGTCCCTCTACTTCCCATGAAATCCCTGCATGGATTTGCAGCCTGGTGTTTTATTGTCGTTCCTTCCCTCCAACCTGAATGCATTCAGCATTCCTGGCAGCCAGCAGCATAAACCTCTCACTCTTTTATTTGCACTCCCCAGCTCTCTTATTTATCTTTCTTTTTTAGAAATTTCAGGCTCAGAAGTTTAACCGAGCATTTTAAAGTTCCCTTCCCAGGTCACCATTGAAAGGACCATAATTTCTCATTTATAGCCAGTGTTTTACAAGGGATCAGAACCTCCAAATTGAGAAGATAAAGATCTTACCTAAAGACATATAAAAAGCTTTGTACTAAAGGAACAACTTTAAGGCTATTTTAACTCAAACAAATGAAAAACCTGGACTAAAAGTGCAAATATGTAAAAGTAGCTCAGTTATTTCTGAATCTTTGAACTTTAACTGTGACTACCTTAGAAATTGTTTCAACGTATTTATTTCTGGTGTACTCTCCTCTAAAAGATAGAAAAACTAAACTACTGCTATAATTTGTCCTCACTTACTTTTTAAATTCTTTTCTTTTTTCCTGAAGATATCCCAGAAAAATGTTTGTGGCCAACATTCTGTGGTAGGTTTAATTCATCCTCTTCTAAATAAATAAAATGAGGGAATAAATTCATCTGAAATCTAGATGTCCATCCCTGAAGAATGTTCTTCTGTTCAGCCCCACAACGTTCTTTCTCCTCAGCAACTTTTTCTGTGGGGGAAAACAAAAATATGAAATTAAACTCACCATTTTTAACATAAAGCCCTGCATCCCTCTTGGTTTTTCCTTTAAATATGGTGTTGAAATTTATAAAAGACAAGACTGACAGTGCTGACACCATGTTCTCCTTTTTATTTACTGGCTTTGGGAAGGGAAAGTCAGTTTTAGTCAGCTGGGAGCTTGGCAGGGCAGTTTCTGGTTTGAAAATCAACACATAAATAAGTAAATAAATCAAAGCACTGTCTAGATTTGAAATCCAGCTGTCAGGGGTGATGTTTTAGTACCACACCTGTGAAGTTTTACAACCTTTCCCTTTTTTTAACCTTATTTCTCCCCGTTCAGCCCAGGTGAGTGAGCACAGAGCAGCAGGTGATGCTTTTCTCAGCACGAGGAGCTGCACAGAAAAGATAAGAAAAAAACCTTAAAACCACAGGGAAAAACTGCAACAAAAACTGAACCGAGGCTGAGCCAGCCAGGAAAACCACTGAAACAACAAGAACATGCAACAACTGCAAGGAGGAATAAAGAGGGATAAATAAATACAGGTAGCACAATGCCAGAGTTTTAGAGTTCTAATGAGGGCAGTCATTGAAAATTGATTTTCCTCTCTGTGCTGTTTTTGATGTGAATTCCAGCCATTTGTTCCCTCTGTCGTTTATGGAAGGAAATCGTTATATTTGAGGAGAAGGTCAGTGCCTTTGCTTGGAGGGGTGGGCTCTGCAGTGGGATGGGTTTGGCACCTTGGGGATGGTGACAAACCCAAAAGTCTCGGGCTGCTGCAGAGTTTGAAAGGTGCCAAGAGAAGCTGGAGGCTGGAAAAGGCTCCAAAAAATGTGGAATAACACTCGTGGGAAGGGAAACCCAGCAAAGAAACAACACCTGTGGGAGAAAGCATCTCCCTTTGCCTGAAAAATTAAGATGTTACATGGCCCCATTGTGCACTTTCCAGCTCTTTCTACCAGATATTCTTGGGGAAATATTAAAACTGCCTCATACCTGAAAAAAATATGATTTAAAATCAGAAAGAACTGACAGAAGCTCCCTTCCTTCATCCCCAGAGACTCAAGCTGGGGTTTCAGCAACACATCCAACACTGGCCCACACACCACTCCCCCCAAACACTTGTTCCCAGCCAGGAATAAAGATTTGCAGAGTTCCAAAGAAATCACATTTTCTCTTTCCTGAGCACACCCCAGACCAGCAGAGCTGAGGGTTGGACATGCCTCCTTCAGCAGCCAGCTGCACAGGAGTCCCTGTGGTTCAAGAGCATGAATAATATCAATAAACTGGGCTGCTCAGCATGAATAATATCAATAAATTGGGCTGCTCAGCACGGCCCTGTGGCAGCTCACATGCTGCTGGGGTCAATAACAAAGATTTCCTCTAATAGGGCTGGGACAGGGCAGGAGCACAGAGCCAGAGCAGAGGATTCACACCAACAGAGCCCTTGGAGCAACTCTAAAGTAACAAAATGCAGAACAGGTCTGTTTTCCCAAGTGGAGCAAAAGGAATGCAGAAATGTTAATTCAAGGATGTGAAAAACGCTGATTATTGTTATTTTCTGGTTGGGCTTGACTCATTGTCTCAAAGCAGCAGCAGTTCTCTTTTACCATCCACATGTACACACACACCTGCACTCAGAAATCTGTATTTATGAACTTCTTGGGTTCTGCCCCACAGACCAAAATGATTTCTCTGCCTCTCCAATAACCAGAGTACAAAGAAGAAAATAGAATTTTGCCAAGGCACAGCAATTCTGGCCCACTGCTCTTTGCTGCTTTTCAGTTGGATGTCACTTCAGATTAGTAACTTCTGCCCAAAGTGCAACACAAGCCCAACAGACCAATTTCTGTACTTTTTTTCATAATTCTCCATGCACTGACACTGGATAAATAAGACAGGTAATGTTCTAATACAGTTACAGTGACATAAATAAAAAAAAAATTAATCTTTCTTCTTCACTAGCAATCAAACCACATTCTGAGCTGCAATAAACCTTTAGGGTAAATACTTGAAGACTGAAGGATGAGTTAAGGGTGTAAAATTTGCCTAAGTAATGAGTAAATAGGTGCATAAACTGCATATAAATGTTTGATGAATGAGCTGAAGTGGGGGAAAATGATAATGTAAGGGAGCAGAGCTTAAAGGGAAATATCTCCCTGACAGTGACATATTAGATTCTGAAATTAGATTATAATATGAGACTGTCTCTCAAAGGAAGAAAGAAAAACATTATCATTTAGATAACTTAAGATATGATTGGAGAAAATACCCCAAAAGCTCAAACATGCAGCAAATATCCCAGGATTTGAGGGGACAATCTGGAAAATAAATTGTGGCAGAGTCCTGTCTCTAGTTTTCCAGTTTTCCTGCCATGGACAATATAGGGATGATACATCTCCATTTAAAATATACAATTCATAAAATAACCTATATATTCACATTGTATAAATAACTCTGTGCAGAGGACAGGCTCCTCAAGCCAAGCTTATTGAGATTCCAAGTACACCAGACCTCGTTCTCTTCACAGGAACAAGAATATTTCGAGGCCAATTTGCATTTCATGGCCAGGGGCATCATTTGCAGGTGACTGAACAATCAATTAAAACAGCTTGAGTAGGTTTTTCTGTACAATTTTTTTTTTTTTTTCATAGAACCAGGTCATTGCTGCTCATTCACATGGTTTGGGGCATTTCAGACATTAATAACACCAAGTTCTCCTCAAGATTTCTGGTGCTGACGTATGAATTTACATTTTATTTTCCCCAAGCTGGTGGGGAACTGAACCCACCCCTTCCACCACCCCCGGACATCGATCAGCCTCAGCAGGGTTATGGATCTGTGCTGCTGCAACTGTTCTTAACTTCACTAATTAAAATTTATCATTTCAGTGCAGACCAGAAAGCCATCACAAAAAGCATCAGTGGTGACTCCATAGACTTGACTTTGGATAAAATAAAAACCAAGTCTTTGAGGGTGGGGAAAAAAGTGGGAAAAAACCTTTCTGCCCCAGTCCTGGAAATATTCAAGGCCAGGTTGGATGGGGCTTGGAGCAACCTGGGCTAGTGGAAGGTGTCCCTGCCCAAGGAGGGAGTGGAATGTGATGGGCTTTAATATTACCTTCCAACCCAAACCATTCCAGGATTCTGAGGAAGTGAACAGAATGAATTTGGAAGTCTGAATGGATTTTGGGATAACCCTGTTTACCTGGCTCAAAAGCAATCAGCTCTTGGTCCATGTGCTCTTTATAAAAATTATCATAATTTCCCTCAATTTTGTGTTTTGATCAAGTCCAGCCTCATTCCGGGAACATTGTCAGCCTTCAGCATTTTGTAATGCAGATACTCTGCTTTATTGATTTGAATTTAATAATTAAAGCCTCACCCTTGCATTTACAAAATATAAACATTTAAAGTCTCATTATTTAATTATGTCATCTATTGCTCTGGTAAAGCAATCAAGGCAATCGTTGCCCACTCAGAAATGTAAGGACATGTCCAGAACTGCTCCTTTTACAGTTCATGAGGGGAAAAAAAAGCTGGGACGGAGAACATTTTTGCAAATCAAACATCTCAGTTAAAAATGTCACTCTGTATCAACTGATACATTTTATTCTGGATCTGACAAGTTTAAGTAAGATTTGTATGTCTGTTGAGTCATGTTAGAAACCCAAATCAATTTGGAAGCAGCAAAAAATCCAATTGCTGTCCTTTGCAGAATGTCAGAGTATCACCCTTCTGCAACCATGCTGCCAAAAAAAATAAGGGAGAAAAGGTAAAGAAATGGAAATTGCGAATGGTCCATAGATATTTTTTTTTTTTACATGACAGGATAAGTGAGAATGGCTTCAAAGTGAAAGAGAGCAGAGTTAGATGGGATATTAGGAAGAAACTGCTCCCTGTGAGGGTGGGGAGGGACTGGCACAGGGTGTCCATCCCTGGAAGTGTCCAAGGCCAGGTTGGATGGGGCTTGGAGCAGCTGTAGGGTGGGAGGTGCTCCTGCCCATGGCAGGGGGTGGTTATTTATTCAGATTATGGGGGTTTTCAGCTTAAAATGTGTAATTAATGATTTTAAAATTTCTACAGCTTCTACATTTGCATCCTCACAACAGCCTCATGAACTTCAACTGAGCACTCAAGTCTAGGAGGAAAACAGGGCATGAAAAGGGGAAAAAAATCTATAAAAGTATTTAAAATTTGAGTAAATCTAAATGAGGGCTGATAACCTGAATGCATTTCACAACCTCTGTTCACCAGAATATGAACGAGTTCATCAGAAACATGAAACCAGTTGAAAGAAATCCTGGCAGGGGGTTGGAATGAGACCTTTAATATCCCTTCCAACCCAAACCACTCCATGATTCCATTATTTGTATTTTTAAATCAAAAGCAGGAGTATTTGGCGTGTTTCTCCAGATCCATTATGTTATTTATAAAGATTCCAAGTGCTGCTGCTTCCCTGTGTGTTCTGGAGTCCCCCCAGGTGCCCAGCTCAAAGAAAACCTCACCTCTCCACATCTTCTGTGCTCAGAACACCGTGTGGAACTCCACAAAGTGAAAACCAACCAAAGTGAGGGCTCTGAGGTGTCCCAGGCAGCTCCACCTCAGCCTTCCCCGGACTGGAGGAGGAAGGAAGGAAGGAAGGAAGGAAGGAGGAAATCTTCCGAGGTGAAGTTTTAATTTTTATTTCTTATAATTAATTTTCTGTGTGTGCACTTTACCCACACAGTCAATTTGTCATTGAAGGGGATAATTTAATCTCCTCTCCACAGACTTCTGAGCAGCCAAATAAAAGGCTGGGGCTATTGCAGGGTGTGCAATCCTGATGAGAAAGCAGAAAAAATCAGCTTCAAACCCTCCCCTCACTCCGAGCCCTTTCTTCCAGCTGAGCTCGAAAAGAACTTTCCATCAAAGCCAGGAGAAAACCATACACAATTTGAAACCTTCACCTGACCTCTTGTTTCCAAAGGTTGTGCCTTGAACCTCTGGCTCCTTCCAGCTCCCTTTGTTCCCCTCAGAAGTTCCCTTTCAGGCGGCCTCCGGCGCTGCGGCCGCGCTCTGGCGGCAGCTCCCTCCTGCTCTGCTGGGACACCAGCGGCTCCCTGACCTTCCCTTCAAACAAAAACACACAAAAGGGAAAGGATGAAACCAACTGGAGCAAGAGAAACACTCGGAGCAGGCAGCAGACGCTTCGGAGTTCCAGCAGAACTCCCTCGCTCGGAGCGGTTTAAGCCTGGCCTTGCAGAGGAGGTTCAGCCCTTGCTGTGCCTTAGAATGGGTTTTGTATCCTCAGGTGGGTAAACCCAGGCAAAACCATGCTGGGACAGAGAGAAAAGCAACCAAAATCCCACATCAGGGACTGTTAGCAAGGTTTGGGTGTCTAAATAAGGAGGGAAACGACCTTGAAATGACAGATTTGCTACAAGTGCTGCTGGAAAAAAATTCAGGAGGAGAATGTTCTTATCTGTTCAGCGTTATTGCAGCAGCCAGATGACAACTTTTTGAGCTGTTCTTTAAAAGACAAAGCTTGGAAAAAAGGGCAAAATTTAAGTATCAACTATGATATTAAAAGTGAGGTAATTTTTGACATGGAAGCATCTCAGAAAATACAGGAAAAAATAAAAGTGTTAGGGATAAAACTCTTAATGATAATATTTAAGCATAATAAGAGGGTTAGTGAGTCACTGTGGGGATACAGACATTGCAGTGTCTCCTAAAACAAATCCATTTTAAGAGCACAGGCTTCTGGAGATGTTTAGAAATCACATTTTGCATCTTACTCCTTGCTAATGTTCAAATCTGAGCATAATAAGGCAGCTCCCAGTGCTGTGTTCTCCCTGCTGCTGCCTTTTCATTTTACAGCCCCAGTTAAGCACCATTTCTTGGAGCTGAATGGAGCTCGATGCCTCCTCTGCAGAGATTACTTTCACAGCAATAATCCATGTTTTTCATTTGCAACATCAGCCCATTGCTGATGAGGGAATATAACCAAAAAATAGCATTTGTGAGGGGGAATTTTAGTTTTCCATTTGTTTGCTTTTAATTTCTCAGACATTTGTCAGGAGAGAAGATTGCTGAGGGGGAACAGGTTGTCTGTTGTGTAGGTTACTTTGAGTTCTGCAATTTTCACCCCATCCTTTGAATCATCACAGCCATAATTTGATGTCCAGAGTCACTCTGCTTCATTTTTTACCTTGTATGACTTGAATTGGAGGTACTACAAAGTCTGGGTTGCATGGTGCCAGAAGAACAAACATTGGCATCATGAGGAGCCCTGAGAAGGGTGAAAGGTCCTTTTAAACAAACAGGAGTCTTGTTTTGAGTTAATATTAGGACTTAAAACTACATCTTCTCCTTTTAGGGCTTTTATTGAAAAGTAAGAGACCATTCAGGGAGAAAAAGAGCCCAAGATCAACCAAATAAACTTATCAGAGGGAGAAGTTATTGAGGTTGTGGAGCATGTAAATGTTCAGTGAAAGTTTTCCAACCTCCTTGAACACTGACCTTGGAAATTCCACGGAACCATCTGCTCCTGGAATCTGTATAATCTCGGGATCAGGGAATATGAATTTCCTAAGGGCTGGATTCTTGGGAGAAGCAGAGCCAGGGAAGCATGACCAACAATTTTCCAGCCTGGAAATCTCTGGAGTTATCAGCACAGATAGTGAGGGGAGGCTTTATGATGTGCAGGGCAGAGCTGATTACAAAACTCACTTTAAATGGATGATAAAACAGGGAGAGATGGAGCTTGGCTGGCACTCAAAATTTAAATAGAGCATAAAAAGCTGTTACTTTATTATTTCACAAGGAACTAAAGGAAAGTAATCAAGAATACTTGTATACAACTTATTGTAGTAAAAAAAAAGAGAGGGACTGTAATTCAGATTTTGGAATCCAGCAGCTTTATGAACTAAAGCAGCAATAAATCGAAAAATAACAAAATGAAATAGAATTTAGGAAGCTATTTAAGGACAATTTGAATTAAACAGTGTATTAGTGAGCATTTGAGTGAATCTATGTATTTTTATATTGCTCCAGCTCTTGGTTGGGTATAAACAGCAGGATAAAATAGGAAAGTTAAACTCCTGGAAATCACAATTACTGCATTTTATAATGGCAATTTATATTTACAGTGTTCACTGCTCAAAGCTGAAATTGTGGCAGCTCTGTCTCTTTGAAACCTGCTTACTACAAGACACATTTCCTGAAGGTTTCAGGAAAACTCTGTCTCCCATAAACAAATCCCACGTGGATGGCCCCAAGGCTTCCTCAGGACACAGAGTTCTCCCCAGATACAGGAGGATGTTTTACATCCCTGCTTCTGGTTCAATTCCAAGCAGAAATATTTTGGTGACAAGTTATTATTTGTGATTTCACAGGAGAGCAGAGAGTGGTTCAATGAAAGGCCCCTCCTGGAGGAATGTATGAGCTGGAATCTCAAGGTTCCTGGAACTTTATTCTTCACAAACAGGAGGATGAGAAAATCTCCCCATGGAATTGGGGTGTTGACCACACATTAGAGAGAGAGCAGGGGGAAGGAATGCAGGGAAGGACGAAGCAGAGGAAAGGGAATTTCAGTGAACACTGTGTCAGCAACACCAGGATTGTTAGTTCTCAAAAGAAACAGATCAGAGAATCATAAAATTAAATGAAATTAAAGTTGGAAAAGACCTCCAAGATCAAGTCCAACCTTTGACTGATCACCACCCTGCCCTAAACCAGACTGAAAAGTTGTAACCTCTTGAACTTTTCCAGGGATGGGGACCTCCAAAGCTTAACCACTCTTCCAGTGCAAAAAAATCTTCCTAATATCCAGCCTGAACTTCCTCTGACACAACATGAGGCCATTTCCCATTGTCCAGTCATTGGTTTACTGGGAGAAAAGGCTGAGCCCCTCCTCACCACCACCTCCTTTCAGGGAGATCGTTGCAGAAGTTTTATAGAATATGATATTTCTTTTAATTAGTGAAATTATGAAGATTACCTTAAGCATCAAGGTTTTCTCTTCCATGAGAATAAAAAGATTGATCAGAGCTGTTATTGAACTAAAATTACAAAATGCTTTTAAGTAAAAGCTGTGTGTACATCTGACCTCAGGTCAGAGGTCAGAGGTGACTTGGAACAGGACAAAATGTACAAACTTTATAAAAGCAGCACCTCAAAGCAAGGAGGCTATTGATGCCTTGTGCAGGCTGCCCTAGAGCAG
>VYZP01045976.1:0-21629 GCA_013400635.1 Hypocryptadius cinnamomeus | reverse complement strand
ATGCATTACATATGATTATTTTTTCCTAGTTCACTGATCACTTGGTAAAAAAAAAATCTACCTTAGTTTACTTCAGAGAAAATCCAAGACCTGACTTTATTGGAAAATAAATTTGGGAAAAGAAGTTACAATATTTATATGTACGGTTTTTCAATGGACATTTTTTGTTCTTTGGGTAAGTTCAAGGCTTCTATGATCACATAAATTCTACCACCACTTTCTGCCCCTAATCCCCACCCCACCTCACAAAATGGATATTATCCCATTCCAAACCTTGGATATTTCTCAATATGTTTGTTCCTGGTGGTCCAATTTTTCATTTCAGACTAACAGACAATGCCACTACAGTTCCACTGGCCTCTGTCTGTTTGCATTTTGCTTTAGGAAACTGAGATCAGAGAGGTGCAAAGGAGAGCAGCAAGGACACAGGGAGAATATATTATTCTTCTCAGTTTGTCCAGAAGTTTAAAGTGCCCTGACAGCAACTAAATGCAGTTAATACAAATATACTGCCTGGTGGGTACAGTACATTCAGAAAGTAAAATCTCACCCAACATAACATCAACTGCTTTGCTCCCACATCTGTCTCTAACCTTCTCCTCTTCCCAGGAGAGATATCCTTCTCAGGAGTATCTTTTAACAGGATTAAGAAAATAATATGAACTAATTTCATGCTTAAGGGTTGAGTATTAAATGAATGTGTAAAAGGAAATGAATGCAGCTTCAAATTAAGAAACAGTAACATCCTTTTGCCTAATGTTTTAAGTAAAAAGTCAAGATTTTTACCAGGCAAAGCTTCTTTCTGTGTAAAATCCACATTTTGAACTGCTCAGATAAAAAAATGTCTGCAGTTCCATGAAACCTGAAAGCTCTCTGTGGTGTTTGCATCTTCTTTGCTCTTTTCCTAAAAGCATTTTTCCTGACATGCCTTACTGCTGGTGCCACCAAACACTCGCAGGCAAGAGGGCACAGCCTGGGCCTCCTTATGCCGAGATGTGAAAAATCAATTGAATCCCCATCAGATGGAATCACTGGTGCAGAAAGTGACTAAACACTGAAAGTTGTTCGTGATCCCAAAGTCTTGAAAGAGGATACTGCAAACACAGTCTACAAGCTAAAATATAGGGTGATTATGTTTATGATAACTCTCTGCATGGCATTGTTATTCTGGGCCTCTGTACTGCTACAGGTATGCTACTACTCATGGCTCAATTAATTTTCTCTCCAAATACTTCAATTCTTATAATACATATATATATAATATGACATGCTATGACACACACTGATATATCACATCATATCATGATAGTGAAACATACAGAATATTTCCATTCTATTACCATTATGCATTAAAAACAGCGTAGACTGACAGCAGAGTCTACATACTGTGATAGAAAACATGATTTTTATTTCTGTTTCAAATTTGGGTGATTCTAGGCTCTATGTCCTTATTTTACTAAATAAAATCTAATTATTATATGCTGCATATTGTATCTATAATATATAATTGAGCCCTGGGTATAAATAAATCCATCCGTACTCATCTTTCTTCATATTTTTTCTCCCTTTTATTTCCCCCCTGTCATTTTCTATATTTTCTGATGATTTTCCCAGCATCTTCTCTAGCCTGTTCTTTGTTTCTCTCTTAAACTTCACATACTGCCTTAAATATCTGTGGTAGCATCCAGCTGAGCTGCAGGAAGGATTTTTTTTAGTGTACTCTCTGTTTGTGTCAGTCCTTTTATAACATACTCAGGATGATAAATTACACTTGGAAACTTCTAGCACAGATATAAAGAAGTCATATTATCTACTCCCAAAAGAATGTTAATTATAACCCTTTAATCATAATGCTGATCATACACATATTTGGAAAAACCCAAGCATTTTATGGTTGAGCACAGGAATAGATGTCAAAAGATAGATGATGTCTTGGCTTTTGCACAGTCTTATGGTTTCAAAGAAACGACCTGATTTTGTTTTCTAGCTTGGTTTACTTGTCAAAATACATTAATGATATTGGCCTTCTTGATTGGGTAACACTTAATTCAGGCTTTGAAAACACAGACTATGCCTGGCTAAAGACGTGCAAATTATTATTAGCTGTCAATAATGTTTTATAGAAAACACCATGGCTGAACATTCATCAAATTGGTAAATTAGTAGAAAGAAGAAAAAAAAAGAAAAAGGGGGAGACTACAGCTTTGGAACAGCAAAAATCAAAGCCCAAGTGTGATGTGAAGGAACAAACTTTTGCATGAAATCAGCACAGCTACTCCTCACCTGAAATGTGAAACCAGTGTAGACACAGATTGGTCAAAATGAAACTCTCCAGTTTTATGTATAAACTCTGCACTTTAGGTACACTGATGCTAATGCCGTGAGGTCAGTTAACTTTGATCTATAACGACAAGAATACTAGCTCCCTAATTTATTGCAAAAAAAATAAACTTCCAGCAACCCTGAACGCTCCCCGTGCCGCACGGCGTGTGCTCCTGATCAGAGCTGTAACTGAGCACACTCTAGCGGTGCCTGGCACACAGAAGTACAGGCAGGCAGAACACACGGCTCCACACATCTGTCTGTGCAGTGTGACACACAGCCTCAGCTGTGGGCAGCTCTCCCAGAGTTTCAGAACCCCTGGCCTAAAGACGGATGACATTGGATATTTGCAGTTTCTACTTTCTGTACCTCATTTCTCGTTGAGATTATATAATGCTTGAGAAGGTGGCTGGCGTAATTTATGGGGAAACAAAAAATGCACATCACTAGATTAACCAGTTTGAGATCATAATTTATCTCTAATGGCCTTGCTTTGACATGAAGAAAACAAAAGAAAATTAAAGCTGATAGGGCTGTTCTAGTAATGTCAAAAGTTGGCATTCTTTATCACTCTTTAACTTAAAAGCAGTCCTTGTCAGAATAATGATAAAGGCATCATCGAAATTTTGCTTTTCATCTGTCTGACATATAAATCAATGATCCAAAAAACAAATCATTATATATGTATTTTTTTTAAAGTGAATATAAAACAAGCCCGCTTGTCTACATTCTTTATTCATCTGTGACAGAGTCAGTTATACCATCTCTCTGAGCACTCACTCACAGCTGAAGCTGCTCCCCCCTCCCAGTTATAACACTGACCCCGTTTAGAGAGCACATCTCAAACAGAGGCACTGGAATCAGTAGCCTTCTCCAGGGTGTGAGCTGACATAATGGGCAGCTTTGCCTCCTCTGGGGAGCAAGCACTCTCTTTATCACTAGGACAAATGACCTGGAGGAGAGGTATCCAAGGCCAGCCACTCTATTTCCTTATAAATGCCAGATCAGATCATAACACATTACTGTGACTCACTGTGTTAATGACCAGGCACTTCCATTTGCAGGGAAAGCACGAGGGTGCATCCAGCTGAATCCAAGCTCTGGCTATCTCAGGGTACACTTTCCAAGCAGGAATGCTACTTTTGAAACTTCCCTTTCCCTTCCAGAACACATCTTCGAAATTCATAGATGCAAACAGACCAAAGCATTGCCAAATTAACAACAACCAAACAAATGTTATTGATAAAAAAGGTTTACCTGCCAGCACTGCTGACCCACTAGAAGCAGCGTAAATGACGTGTCTTTCACATCAGGGAAGGGTGGTTTTCAGCTCTCCAGGGGCTCTCAAGGGGCTCCTCCAGGATCCTTCACTTTGAATTTTTCTTTACTTTTTTATTTTTGGAGTGCAAGACCTTATTCCTCATAGTGAGCAAATGCCAGAAAACTTTTTTGTACATCTTTTTATAGAAGTACAATGCTCCACCTTGTCCCTCTATACTGCGAAAGCTGAGCCTAAAAAATAAAATAAACAAAACAAAATTATTTTTTAGGCTTGAATTAATAAAAAACAGAAATAGAACTATTCCATATTTTGAGGAAACAAAAAAAAATCACACCCTACTATGGGAACAATTACAGATAAATTAAGAAAGATAAGAAGTAGAGAAGGAAAATAAAGGTTAGATGACAGAATACAGACAAGAAGACAATCAAAACCACAGGATTAGAAACAATAAAAAGAGGGAAAGTGTGAAGTAATAAAATGGAAATACTAGAAATAAAAGTATTTACTTTGATGTATCTGTTAAGTTTAACATAAGTCTGGGGAAAAAAGGAAAATGTTAAACACCCACAGTGAATCAAAAAGCTTCCTGAAGGAAAAAACCCAACCAACCAACCAACCAAAAAAAAAACCAAAACCCAAACAAATCAGAATAAATGTAGGAAATTTGAATGAGAGTGCATGAAGGGAAGGAAAAATATAAAGGTATAAAATAAGGACATAGCCATCGCATTGCTCCCCAATTCAGTTGCCTTGCAGCCACAGAGAGTCATATTATGGAATCCAGGATCAGAATTCCCCACCAAACATTCAATTTAGACAATGAACCACATAACAAGTGTTTAAATTTAAAAAAATGCTTACTGCACCAAAGTACAGTGTCTGAGGCAGAGAGCAAAGTCAAATGTGTATCTTGGGGCCCCACAAAAGAGGTGCTCTAGTTCAAAATGCTCAGAAAATATACTGCCATGCTTTACAGGAAAGTTAGGAAAACACTTATTCCTCCGACCTTCACTGATACTGACCTGCCATCCAAAGATACATTAAAGCAGAGGATACTGGACACTTCAATTCAAGCTCGTTTGATAACACAGCTCTTAGGATGCATAATTTCTCTCAGTGAAGGTATTCACAAAATTATATGTATTCCCCAGTGTATACATACACATCCTTAGAGGTAGGAAATGTATTTTTAAATTAGGAGCATAAACATGAGTGCTCATTTCTGTTCAGATTGGGAAGGTGGAGTTCCCTTCCCTGCTATTCCCTTCCAGGTCTGAGAAATCTGTGAGAAATCTTTGAGCTCTTACTCCTACACTGCTTTCAGAAACTTGCCTGAACTATTCTAAAAACGGTATTCAGGCTGAAGTACTCATTGCAATGAAAAGCTGCTGGCAATGGACCATGCAGAGTGCCTGTCTCCTTCCTCTGCCAAGATCCCTGCTTACTGTGCTTTTATCTGTGTTTACCCTCTAAACTAAACTCAAAGTTGGCAGCACTTGGATGTCTGTGTCAGAAGGATTAAGGAGTTTGTGTTTTATATATATAGATGCACTCAGACATATACATAAATATATATCTGTATGGGCTCCGTGGTTCTGCAAAGAAAACTTGGGTTTAGGCAAAAATATATTTCTCTTTCTATACAATACCAACCACGTGCCTGGTTTTGAGCAACACAATTACTCTTCCCCAGAGCCATCAGGAAATGGATTCAGTAACACCATCTGAAGAGAACAGAATATAGATCAGTCCTTGTTAAGTTTATATTTGATATGAGTGTCATGTTAGAGAAAATGCACAAGCATAAATTCTCCAGACAATAGATTGCCATTATTAGCTTTTCCCCAAGCAACTCCCTGACACCTGTTTTCAGTACCTACAATTACATTAAAGAGTGACACAGAAGCACACAGGTCAGAGTAGAAGAAATATCTATAGGTTGGGTCCTTCATCCCTGAAAAACCCCAAATAACTTATTCTTACTCTTACTCCCCTTAGCCTTGGTAAGCTACCAAATTTTGCTAATTTTGAAGGGTTTTCTTTCACTCTAAATTTCTGCATCTGTTGTGCTTTCCTTTTTATCTCTGTATGATTATCATTTCCCATCTTATAGCAGCATGCTACATTTGATTGAACATGATTCTGACACTTATATGGGTAATAATATTTTGCAGTAATTTCTTAACTTAAAAAAAAAATTCTTTATTAGAATTTTTTAAAAGATGATTTTTTGAAGAGGCAAGTGCCAGGCAAGTGCCTGGTTTTAATTTCAGAAACATTAATCTTGATAGTATTTACTAGAAATATAATAATTAGCTAAATTTTAAAAACAGAGTAGTTAAACCAGGATTTTTATCCAAGCAAAAACCACCAAATCGCTAAGCTTGTCATATTTTAAATATCTGTTAATGATGCCAGTCTTTTTTTTGAAAAAAAGTCTTTTTGGAAGGGATATTTATGCAGAGCCACTATGATAAATAGGTAAGTGCTGGAATTTCTAATCCTAGGGACAATTTGCTGAAGCAAACCGAGTACAAATGGGTTGCAATCACATTTTTCCTCCTGGTTCTGTACATATTTGGAGCATGCAAAACTTCCTACTGGCAATTTGCACATGTAAGGCTGCACATACACACACATTGCCCAGAGTGAATCATGGCAGAAAATTAGACTTTCAAAGTTTCCTTTTCAGCAGTACCAGAGAGTGCCCTGAATTACATAGGCTGGACACCCATGATACTCAGCTGTATGTAAAAAAGACAGGTTCTCAGCTAATGAAACCATCTATCTTTTGTTCAGTCTACAGGACGACATAAAGGTGATCCTTTGAATTAAACTTACATAAAGCAGGAGTCACGGTGGCTAAGCTGAGTGGGGCTAAGCATCCACATGAACCTATGGAAATGAATGTTTCATAGCTGTGGACAAAGATAATGGCATGCAAGGAACGTTGCTCCAGAAAACGATGTTGCCTTTCATCCTTAATAACCAAATAAAAAATGGGAAGTCAGTACTTGGGAGCTACTGCAGCAAGCAGATCTCCAGGAAACAAGGTTCCCCACAGACTCTTCCTTGATCTTAAAGCTTAACGTGAAACATTTATATGCACGTAGCACCTGGCCACAAGACGTGGGAAGGCACTTTTATCACACTGGCTGTATTTCTTCCTTAAATAATAGATTTCCTCTTTTTTTTTTTCTTTCCCTCTCCTGGAAATTGAATACATCCTCAATAATGTTTCTGTACCTTTTTTTTTTTCTCCTTAAACATTTTAAGAACCAGGCAATCTTGAAAAATGTAACATCACACAACTTTAAGAACTATTAATACCCCTCAAACTGTCTGGGGCTGAATTTCAACCAACTTTTTAAAAGCAAAACTATCCAGTTAAAATAAATAGAGCATTATTTAGATGAAGAAGTGGTTTTTTGTTGTTTTTTTTAATGTGTTAATTGAATGCTAACCTCCCACTCTCATTTCTCTGTACATCCAAGCACATGGATAAACTGTGCACAGACTAAGTCCAATGAAACTACACAAACATCAGTTGAATTATACACAGAACTTTCCCAAAGGCACTCCAGAGGAGTTAAGAACAGCAGCCTGTGAGCCTTAAATTGCTGCTCCAAAACTAGTGCCAGCTTTGCAATGATTGACTCACATGTATCTTAAGCAGGAGTTAAAATATCACACCTGCAAAACACATATATTATATGTGCCTCTCTCTCAGATAATGTAGCTGCATCTCTGTCTTCTTCAAACTACTCTTGTTTTTATCTACATCTCTAATGTAGCTTGCAATCAGTTTATAGGTGCACACCTGCATTATAACAACATAAAGCAACCTCGATGCTTCCACTGAAACAAACAGCCCTGGAATCAATGCTTATTTGCCTCTGATTACATGAAAAATTCAAAATTTTCTTGACCAGTAGGAAAGCCCAAACTCTGTTATCCATTAAGACCAAAGTCTGTTGAGAGCACAAGCACAGAAAATAAAGCCTTTTTTTTTTGTGCAAAACAACTCTTCAAATTTTTCTCAAACAAAACCAAAAAGGTTTCATTTTACTTCAGCTTTCTCCATGTCCTGCATTTTGGCTGAGAGCAAACCAGAAACAACCCCAAACAAAACCTAAAACTCTACAAAAAGAACCCAAACCCAGAATATTCAAGTGTGAAAATTAGGCCATTTGGTCATTTGAGTTCCTGCTAGTGACTCCATTTCTACTGTGACACAAAGATATGTTTCCATGGTTTAAATGTGAGAGAAAATACATTTCAAGAAACACTGTGAAAGTTTTTACCCTGATTACTTCTGTGGTCTGGGACATGCAGAGTTTTGCCGAGAAATTTTAGCCTTAAAAAGCCCCTTGTAACTGCATCTCAACTTTTGTCCCTTTTGCAGTATTCCTAGGGACTTCAAAAGTAAACATTAAAGAGATCACAACTACGCAGGAGGAAAAACAGCTGTAGAGTCTGCACACAACTCAGGCAGTAACAAATGCGATTGGATCCAGAAAAAGCAAATGAGGAAATATTGGAAAATTTCACCATCATTTTCACTTCTCACTACATCAGAAATCTTTGCTGTAAAGCCTGAATTATATTTGCATCACATAAGATTAGGGTTTGAAACAAGGAAAAAGCAGCAACTCTCTTCCTCTGCAACAGAAAAAGAACATGAAACACCTAAAAACATTTTGTGTTAGTACAGTTATTTTAGCAGCACTCATTTCTCCAGATGATTTTTTTCTAGATTTCCATATGTGTGGGAGAATAATAAACATTCCTCCTCCCTGTCTTCCCCTGCATAAGGTGCATTGTTTGCAATTCACATTTTGGAACCTAAGACATGGAAAATTCTCTGCACAAGACACAAATACTGGGTTATATGGTCCTCCCTGTGAAGTGCTGCTGTGTTCCTAAAGCTGATGTGTGGAGAAATGTAGATTCTCTGAATCCCTATTGCATTTTGTGGCAAATAAAGGGAAGTGAGCACAATCCTAACCCAGAGAGTGAGAGCTTGGCAACTGAAGCATTCTCCTGGGACACAGGACATATTTAGTCACAGCACACTCAAGCTTTCCTGGGCAAATATCAGAACCACTGAGCAGCTGTAGCAGCATTTTCTACCCACTCTCATGTAGTTTGCAGAGTCCACTCTAAGAAATACAGACGTTAATCTGAAGAGCACAGGAGCTGGGACAGGCAGAGAAACCACAACTTCATGTGTAGTGAGAATCCTTAAGGATACTGCAAAGATTTAAACTTTGAACAGAGGCAGTCCAAAGGGCAGGCACCTCTGTGAAGAGTGAGTCCTTGATGAGAATTTACACTTGAAACCATCACTGCTGAAGTTCGCAAAATGCAGTTATGAAGATAGTTGCTTAGCATGAGGCTGTTTCCCACCCTCATTAAGGGCTTAGAGAAGAAGCTAATTGCAAAGTCCTGCTCCAGCACATTTACATGAGTCCAAAGGCTGGGACTTGGTGCATCCTTCACAGGTGGAGACAAAGATTGCTTCATAGCAGTATAACCTCCTCACAGGGAACTAAAGAGGAGCTGGCAATCGTATCCAGCCTTTGCACAGATCAGTTTGTTAACTATGAGACACTGCAAGAGAAAGGCCAGGTTTATGGTCAAGCTCAGTCTAAATCTTGGTACTAACTCAACATCCTACGTGACACCAGGCAAGTCACTGATCAGTCTCCATTATCCAGCTATTAAGTGGGAATTCAGGGCACCTCCATGTTTCCTCACCATCAGCCAGGTCTATTTTCATTGCAAACACTGGGCAGCAAAACCTTCTATTATTCATAGGCTAAGGCCAGTGGGACTAGAACACCTTCTCGTCTGACCTTCTGCATACCTGGGGCTGTTCCGTGGGTATGAAATACTCAATGGGCAGCTGATCACAAATGGGGTCTCCAGGTGTTCTTTCAAAAGAGAAATAATAATATTAACTCAAACACAGTCACAACCTTCCTCTGTCCATCTAACATGCTGGGCCTATTTAGGATTTGGATGCAAATTTTGTTGTTCTTACAAAGCCAGCAAACTTCTGTGTGTTTCTTCTTTATTTGAAAGTTGTTTCAGAAGAGGATTTTTCAAAATGAAAGTTTCTGAAAGAGTTCATGTAAGGATATTTCAAAGGCAAAAAAGCACTTGACCATCCCAGACCCTGAACTGATAATGGTGTGTACTAAAGCACTCAGAACTCATGAAATTGTTTCTAAATTAAGCATGATACAGCTTTAAGAGAACACAAATTCTGGAAATCTGTTAGACTGCTGTTCTAGATGCATAAAACCATAAAAACCTGAGCTCTTTAGATTAACTTACCTCACTCATCAATGTCTAAATATTATAAGGCTTTTCCAAGTAAAATACCCATATTCTCAGTGTTGAGATAAGTTGACATAAACTCAGTAACTTAGGTTTAACCAAATCATAATCCTTAATTTCCATGCATTTTCAGGGAATGTCCTCAGTGGCATTATTTGCTTTCTGCAGGTTTATAATGGAGTATTTAAATGGCACTCTACTGAGGAGAGGATCAAATAAAATTCAGCTTAATGAGAATAAATTTTGCTCCTCACTTCTGCTTGTATAAAAAAGAAAACTGTACAACCACTCAAAGCATTAGCAGAATTTTCATGTTTTATATTTTTGATGAAGTGGAAGAAAATAGAAGAAAATAGTGGGAAAAAAAGCCCTGCAACAAGAAATGTGACAGAAAGCATCAGATACATGCTATGACATCACCTGTTTAATCTACTCATGACTGTATAACATGCTGCCATCATGTCAGCTCCCACAAAACACCATCCATATTGCAAAGGCAGTGATTCACACTGTTTCTCATAGTTTATCCTCAGGCTTTCCAATCCTTGTTTAAGGAACTATGATCATCTGAATGTCAAAACTCAATTTATCAGCTTCAATATATAAGAAGGGAGTGAAATACAGAGGCTAGCAGCATGTGAGAGTTAAAGAAGATGATCTGATTGTCCCCTCTGGCCTTACTGTGACACCTAGCACTGAAGGCAAGGAGCTGGAAGATGTGCTGTCCCCTTTCTGTCTCCTTTTAATATGACCAAGCTGATTTAACTACACAATTTGAGACAGAATCTAAGCCAGTCCTCAACTATGCTCCCTTCTCACTCAAACAGCTCTGGAGGTGTCTTCTGTGAGAACTGCTTCTAAGAAAGAATACACTGAAGAAGATGTAAAGATTTTCAGGTCTGAAGATAAAATTTTAACTTAAATACAGGCTGGAAAATAACTTGGCTTGCAGGGAAGGCCCTATTCAGGAAAATGCCCTATGGTCCAAGACATAGAATGGACCCTGTTGTGCAGGATGGGGTGAGAGAAACTGATACTGGAGCTAGAGGAAATTAAATTAAAATGGCAAGCACAGGGCAAGTGTGCTACCAGCTGGGTTAAGAGCCTGACATCAGGAGTAATCAGGAGGTAACAGGAAACTTGCAGGTTTGGGAGGGATATCAGATAATCTAATTTAATCCTGGAGAGGGCTGGGCTCAGAATACAGCAACTCAGGGAGAGCTGAAACAAAAGTGAGCCAGGAAACCAGAGAGAGCACTGAGGTAGCTACAAATGATAAACAGAAATGAGAAGAAGGACTCAGGGAAGAATACTGGGACAAAATACAGTTGCAGGAAAGAGGATGAGATGGAAGGCTGAAACAGGGAAAGGAGGGGTAGTCAGACAGAAAGGTTCAGTCTTTGAGGATCCAGTTCACCAGCCAAGACTTCCTTCCCAGAAACTTGGATGGGAAAATTTCTCCACACCTGGCAAGAGGTTAGGATGCACACCCTTTCTTCCGTTCTACTGACAGGCAGCACAAAAATAACTCCCAGCTACTGCTGTCAGTGACACTGTTAGCTCAAGAAGCAGATGGCTGTCAGATGCATCCAGAGATTGCCATCTTGCTGATGACTCCTGTGGGGGGTGTTAAGATTCCACAAAATCTAGTTCAATGTTTTCACTTTGCTTTTCTAAAAACCTAGGGAATTACACAAAGTATTAAAAACAATATTATGCTTGCAAGTAAAGAATGTATTAAGATAAGCAGTATCAAGATTAGAAATGCCTGCTCTTTTTTTAATGTGCTCTCTTCTTTCTATGTTTCATGTGATGCACATTGCTCTACAGGAGTAACAAATGCTACTGTCCTTATAATTTTGTCTCATTTCTTTTTCTGTTGTTTTTGCTGTTGTTGTTTCTTTGTTTGTTTGTCTGCATTTTAATAATGCAGAAGATGGGTGGCAAATCAGGAGACCACTATAGCAAAAATAAAAAAGTGTATTCTTAGGGTAAAGACAGTTGAATGCTGCCTTAAAAAAATGAGATTCCATATCTGCTTCTGTACATAACACAAGGCAGAACTAAGCAGAAACCTTAACTAACCTGATGACCACAAACTCTCTAGGTTCTTACACATCCCATGTGAAACATCTGGCCAGGTTTGCTGAGTATTCACAGTTTCAGCCAAAGTTTAATTTATTATAGTAGTTTTCTGAATACCTACTGTAGCATAAAAATGCAGAATGCTTTGAAAAGCTTTTTCAAAACGTCTCACTATGATCACCAGAATTAACAGCTGTTTGATAATTTTAAACTCTGTCTCACAACACTGTCCATGTTGCTCAGTAACACTGCCTGATCTTGTATGGATATTGTGAAGTCTTACAGAAGTGTCCACAATAAATTACTAATTCAGTCAGCATCACAGAATATGAATCTCATATTTCATATTTTTCAATGAAGATAGAACAAAGCATTGAATGCTGGTGAGGTAAAGACCATCCCTGGTGAAGATGAAAACACACTGACATGGCAAAAATAAACAGTGTGTGTTTGTAAACACAGACACTGTAATTTCTGTTTCTGTACAAAGGAGAAAACATGGGATGCACAGCCAACCATGCTTGATTTTTCAGCTTTAACAATGCTCTGTTAATCCAGATTTTTTAATGCAACATGCTATAAACTCATCTATGTAGTATTCAGAATTTATAGGAGAGATGAAGGCTCAAAATTTGAATCAAAGTGTAACCCATTTTTCCTGCTTATGGCAGGAGGTATGGATTAGGTCATCTTTAAAAATTGCTTCCAGCCCAAACAATTCTATGATTCTGTATCAGTTTGGGAACTGTAACCTGATGTGTTACTTTAGAACAAATGGCAGCATAAAGTTCTGTCAAAGATAAACTTAATTACATGGTATTGACTAATTTTCTGGCACTGAGGCAATCATAATTCATTCCAGTAAGAACAGAATCAAGCAAGCCTACTATTTCCACTCGTGTTTTTCAGGCACAGTGAACTCCGTGGAAGATGTGGATTTTGGATGTTTCATCCACAGGAAGAAGCACGACCCCCAAAGCACTGCAATTCTAGATAAAACCAACCAAAACTGCACTTCTGGGAAACCTAGCCCATGCACGGGTGCTTGTGTCAGACACGCCTGGGGCCGGGCGGGGACCTTCGCTGCTCGGGTGTGCTTTGTGGCCAGCAGGGCCAGGGCCATGATCATCCCTTGTACTTGGAACAGGTGAGGCTGCACCTCAAATCCTGCGTTCAGTTCTGGGCCCCTCACTACAGGAAGGACATTGAGGGGCTGGAGTGAGTCCGAAGAGCGGCGACGGAGCTGGGGAAGGGCCTGGAGTGTAAATGCTGTGAAGAGCGGCTGAGGGAGCTGCGGCTGTTCAGCCGGGAGAGGAGGAGGCTCGGGAGACCTTCCTGCTCTCTACACCTCCCTGAAAGGAGGCTGCCTCCAGGAGGGGGTGGATCTCTTCTCCGAGACAACAAGCAACAAGACGGGGAAATGGAATCGAGATGCACCAGGGGAGGTTTAAGTTTGGAAATTTGGGAAAATTTCTTCACTGAAGGGGTCAGGCATTGGGACAGGCTGTCCTGATCAGCGTTTGGGTCACCACCGCTGAAGGTATTTAAAAGACACGTAGATGCGGCACTTGGGGACACGGTTTAGTGATGGACCTGGCTGTGCTGGGTGAACGGTTGGGCTCGGTGGTCTCAGAGGTCCTTTCCCCGCCTTGCAGACCCTGGGATTCCATGGAACACCCCGTTCCCTGGAAACGCGCTCTGTGGGCGCCGAAAATCCGGCGAAGAGCAACGGCGACATCTAGCGGCGGGACGGGGCGCCTCACACGCCGGGCCCGCCGCGGGAAGCACCGCGGGAAGCGGCGATCCAGGGAGATTTGTGTCCCCAGGGAGATCTGTGTCCCCAGGGAGATCTGTGTCCTCAGGGGGAACTGTGTCCTCAGGGGGAACTGTGTCCCCGGGGGGAACTCTGTCCCCAGGGAGATCTGCGTCCCCGGGGGGATCTGTGTCCCGGGGAGATAGATCTGTGTCCCCGGGGAGATAGATCTGTGTCCCCGAGGGGATCTGAGTCCCCAGAGAGATCTGTGTCCCCATGGAGATCTGTGTCCCGGGGGGGATCTGTGTCCCCGGGGAGATCTGTGTCCCCGAGGAGATGTGTCTCCCCAAGGAGATCTGCGTCCCCAAGGAGATCTGTGTCCCCCGGGGACAGCGCCGTGCCTCACGGGCAGGCAGGGACACCAGGGATGTCACAGAGTCAGAGGCACAGAATAGGCTGCTGGGTCGGAAAAGACATTTGAACCTCATCCAGTCCAACCCCCTGCAATGAGCTGGGACATCTTCAATTAGATCAGGTTGCTCGGAGCCCGTCCCTGGCCTTGAATGTTTCCAGGGATGGGGCATCTGCCACCTCTCATGGCATGTTACAGAGTTTCATCACCCCTCCTCCTCCTCGTATCTAATCGAAATCGATCCTCCTTCAACTCAGAACTATTGTCCCCTGTCCTACCCCAATGAGCCCTGCTACACAGTCCATCCCCAGCTGTCTTGTAGACCCTTCAGCTATTGTAGGTGCTATAAGGTCTCCCTGGAGCCTTCTCCATGCTGAACAACCCCAGCTCTCTCAGTTGTCCTCATAGGAGAGGTGCTCCAGTCCTCTTATCATCTTCATGGTCTCCACACCCATTCTAACAGGTCCATGTCCTTCCTGTGCTGGGGACCCCAGAGCTGGATGCAGCACTGCAGGTAGGGTCTCACCAGAGCAGAGGAGCAGAAACACCTCCCTTGACCTGCTGGCCATGCTGCTTTTTGGTTTGGTTTTTCTTTTTGCTTTATGTTACAATTGGCTTTCTCAGCTGCGGTTCATGTTCCTGGATCATGTCCAGCCTCTCATCCACCAGCATCCCCAAGCCCTTCTCTGCAGGGATGCTCTCAATCCCTTCATCCCCCAGCCTGTACTAATACCAGGGGTTGTCCCAACTCAGGTGCAGCAGCTTGCACTTGGCCTTGTTGAACCTCTCAAAGTTCCTTTGGGATCTCTCCTTGAGCTTGTCCAGGTCCCTCTGGGTAACATCTCATCCCTCACGCATTTCAAAGTATCCTCTCTTTTGTCCATAGATGCCAATTTAATATGATAAACTCTAAAAAGGCTCCAGTCAGTATACACAGTTAGCTGCTTTTTTAGAAAACAAAACAAAACAAAACAAAAATCCTCAGTACACCTCATGTGTCAGATAAATAAATAAATAAACAAATAAATAAACATCAAGAACAACTTACTGAAGAGACTACGAGTTATTTTCTGGCCACATTGGCAAAATGCATTTCTCCACCTTTCCATCTTAGAAAGCTGAGTCATTTTTGCTGTTTCTGGAAAGCTTCATTCAGCCTAATAGTGACACTTACTGGGAAAATATGCCATAGAAACGCCAAGGCCAAATGGTTTAAAGCTGGCACGTCATAATCAGTTGAAACAAGAGCCTTACAAATGGGAGTGCTGAGCAAACACAAGCAAAACGTGGTCATTTTTTGTTCTAGTCCAGAACTTATACAGGCTACACAAGGAAATCAAATTAAATATGATCTATTTTGCAGCCTGGGTATTTTCTTACACCCGTGTATGTTGACCCAAAATTTCTAAAAAGGAATGAAACTTCAGTTGCTGGTACTGTCCTTGAAAAATAGGAAAGGTTAAGTACATGACAAAAACTTTTTGAGGATTCATCCAATATAATGCCTCCATAAGCATATGGGATCAATTCCTCCAGAAGTGTGGCACAGGAAGTTTCTTTAGCTGAAACTAAACTTTTGTGAGTCCTGTGTTTAGTTGCCATCCATACAGCCAGTGAGGCTTCTGCTTTTTGGTTTTTGTACCAGAACAAAGGTTAGGAGGCTTGTCCTGTCACAGGCTTTAGCAAAAGGCAAATAGAGCTGTGATGGTTTAAGCTGTAGCCACACATCTCTACCAGCCCCAGCCTGCTTTCCAAACTGCAAATCTGATTTACAAGAAGGGAATACACACTTTTTTCCTTACTGTTTAAAATTAAAATGCTTCACATTACAATAGCTGAGACTCCAAGCACTTCCTTGACTCAACTCAGAGGCAGACGCCTCCAGCAGAGACACAGTGGAGACCTGCAGATTGAGGAGACAGTTTCAGATACCATATCAAAATTCATCAGAAGTTGTCTGTTAAATCTTCAAATAAAAAAAATTCAGTGAAATTTTTACAGACATCCACCTGACTTGCTGTATCCTACAAGATGGCAAGGAGGGGGATTAGGCTTAGCATGTATATCACAGCAAGTAGCAGTTTCCTGACTACACAACTGCTTTTCCTGAAAAGAGTACATATATACTTAATGTGCTGCCAAAAACTCCTGCACTCCAAGGAGGCCCAGATGAAGTATTTTCAAATACTTGCTAGGTGTCCCTGACAGAATGATTCTTTCTTGATTCAAGTAGTAGATTTCTTATACACAGCATACAGGCAACCTTCTTACACACACATCACACTTCTGTGCAGATGTGGAAACAGAAGCTGTGAAAAGGACACATGAAAACCAGAAATGACCATAACAGTGTAACCTTTCCTTCTTCTAAAAACTAACAACAAAACTACAGCACACGCTGGGTAGCAGCACTTTGCCCGTGTGCCAGAAGAAAGAAAATAAAATAAAACTTAAATTTAAAAACATCTAAAGATTTACACAAGCCAAGCACTTCGAGAGAAAAAGCAGCCCTCTGAATAACCAAACATTGGGTCCTGGCATTCGTTTTTAGAGCTGTTATTCTTCTCTTATATGACTGCAGCAACTCTGAATTTCTATTTATCCTTCTGAGGCCTGTGGAATAATCTATTTATAGTTGTGGGATACCAGTGCTAGTGCACCATGACACTGGCCTCTGTTACTGGAAATGATCCTGGCTGATTTGCAGGCAACAGGAGGAGTGACTGACACATCCTATCAGAACAAGAAGTACGATTCTAGAGAGGAAGTACCAAAAAGAAAAGAGAAGCCTCAAGATGCATGGGAAGGTACTCCAAACAAAACCAAAAAGATGGAAAAGTCTCCTTTTGAATCCAATTGTCCTCATTTACAGACAAGTAAATGGAGTGAAGAACAAGCCAAAGTATCATTTCTGTTACATGAGCACTTGAATGTTCTAATCAAGATAACAATGGTCATAATTCATCAAAGATGAAAAGCATCCATAACTATAAAAACAAAAGCCAAGGGTACCAGCCCTGATATGCACTTAAAAAAAACCTTGTTCACCCCACTCAGACTGTGCATCACCACAAAATCACTAGAATAAAACTCCTAGAACTGATTTTGCTGGAAGTTAGAGTTATTCTCCTCTGCAACCCATCAGGACAGTATCCTTACCAAACCAGAAAAAAAAAGGCCCTACTGAGATATCAGCTGACACATTTTTGCATCTTCCACCACTTTCTCTTTTCCATTCCCCAGAGTGCTATATCAGTCAACACTTCACAACATCCATATTCCCTTATCAACAATCAGACATTAGTGTTCATGGCACTCCCTTGCCAATGGATAGGCAAGTTTGACACATGACTTATTTATTTCGGAGAGTTGAGAAACTGTGATTCTTGGCTCTCGGCATTTCTAAGTTTGGGAACGACTTTATTTATCACCAGCTCTGAATTAAGGCTGTAAAACTGCTATGAAAACATGTAGATGGTCCCTAAAAGGAGAGCTGTGCAACACTGCCAGTGAAATGGTTAAACACAAGGTCTGGTTATTAATAAAAGGAACTGAGCTGCATGCTAAGGGGTAAAGCCACAGCAGTGCTGATATCACTGGAGTGTTTGCCATGCTTTGGGATAACAGGACTCTATTTATATGCTCTGGTGCACAGACCAGGCACTCTGTGCTAAGCACAGGTGAGGATAAGAATACACAGCTGTGAGCTGTCCTCTCCCTTTGAAATTGCATTCTCATGTTACGCAAATAAACCACTTTCAAGGTGTTTTTCCTAGAGTTTAAGGGACATCTACATTGCCACAGCTGTAAATGTTTGTGGGTGTTCAAATGTCACCCGGTGGGAAAGCTGCTTTGCACAGTGTCAGCAGGAAACTTCTACTAGGCTTTACAAAAGGCATCCCCAGATCTCAGCCACTGCAAGGAGAAAGAAGGTATTCCTTCAAGTATGGCGCTTCCTGCCAACTCACCTCAGTACTGTTCATCTAGCACTTGGAACTGGTTATTTCAGAGGAAGCTAATATTTCATGTAGTAGAAATGAGTGATTTTCTTTAGCAGGGTTCATTGTTCCATGACAAAGCAGTCTGTTCCGTGGGCAGGGTAGAGTATCACTATAAATATCAGCTTCTTACAGCTTATTTCTCTTCTTGGTAGTGGTTGATATCGGGAGTGTCAGATGAAAGAACAAATGTGGTAACTGTGCCCTGTACTGTAAAATCAATAAGTCAACAACTCTCCTTGGATCCTTTATTCTAAGGCAAAGTCTGTATTGTCTGTACTCTTGGCTACAGTAGAAGATATTTAACTGTGAAGTTCATACTGCAGGAGTCAATAGCAGTCTGGAAAGTGCTTTGCCTCAGTTTGAAGATGAGGCATGTTCATAAAAGAGTCATTTCTCTCTGGGAAAAACTGAAAGAAATGGTTAAGTCAAGGTAGCCAGCCCTAAAGATGGTGCTGGTGCTTTTTGTAGCCATGATGTTTAGGTTATACCCTACCATTACATAGGAGATTCAGGACTTCTCACACTAAAGAGGAAAACTTGAAGATTCAGTAAATCATTAAACAATACATTTAATCATAGGGAATGAGTTGCACCTTCTGTTCTGACAGGGTTACTTTGAGTTTGTTTAGGTTCTTCTGTCTTCTTGCATTGCTCAAGGTGTCAAATTTGCATCAATAATAAGAGAACTTTTGCTTCAATGTCTCCTTCCCCCAGGTGAATGGGATACCCATTACCTTGGAAGGGGAGCTGCACCTTTGTTTCCCTTCTGAGTTTTGATCAGATGTGCACTAGGCCTAGAAGGTGCAATTGCAGCAGATGCATGTCCACATTGCCAGAAGATCAGTCAGAAAACATTTAGCTCATTTCTTCATTCTGCCTTCCAAGAACTGTTAGCAAGAGAGTGTTTTCACACAGGTATGGAAAGACTAATGNNNNAGGTATGTAAAGACTAATGTCAGGAGGAGTTTTAGAAAGATTGAATGTTTCAGGATGTAGGAGTAGGATGCAGAAGAGCTGATGCTATCTGGGAGGTACCTTCAGTCAGGTTTTAGGCTTATGTACTTGCTTTCTAGGGACCAGACACCACTTTTCAAGCCACATACTGGACAGCTCCTGAGCATTAAAGAGTCATCTCAGGAAAGCCCTGCCCAGCACTGCATGCTTCTTCCACATGCAGAGCCCATACAGAGAGGCAATGTCCCCATTTGTGTATAAGCTACGTGGACACTACAGGGCAGACAGAATCCCTGTGTCAGCACAAGGACTGAGCTATGAGCTCCAGCAGAATCCAATTCCCAACAGGTGCAGCGCCCCAGCAGGTTTGCTGGGATCAGAGAAACCTTTCTGAAGGCTGTCCTCTTTGCCCAGCTCCAAGTCACGTTTCCCATGTAAGACCCATGACAACCCATCGTCATTCAGCTGGCACCATAACTTTAGCCAAAATACTTTTGTTTCTCCACAGGGTGCCCTTTGAGGAACTCAAGCCAATTTTCCTCTGAGCTGCTAAAAACCCTGAAACCTTCAGTGACAGACCCTTCTCTTTGCCCAGTGCGTGGTGCCAGATTTAAGGAGAACTGTTTTCTCTCTTTCTCCATACAAATATCTTGCTGATTTCTCCCTAATGCTACGACGTTTACATTACTTTGCCATCCCTTAGTTGATTTGCCACTTTCACATCATTCATAGATGATTCAGTGGAAGAACCCAGAAAGACTTGGAAGGTCTTGGGAAGGTCTTGCAAGGAAGGCATTGGGAATGATATTGAACAGCACATCGGGACATTATAATGATTGTTGTCCTTGAAGGCAGCACAATTTGCACTTTCATAAACCTACACTGCTCTGGAGGCTGGCAATTACCCATTTCAGTGCACGATTAAAATAAAGGGCTCTTTGTGGGGCAGCCTCAAGATTCTCTGTTCCAGTCATAATTTTCACCCACGCCTCTTACTCCCAACCCATGCTAGAGCACAGCCTAACCAAACAACCTTAAAGGTGATGTTTTGAATATTTTCACAGGCACTTGTCTGTCCTGGTGAAAGACCTCTAAGTACTCGTTGATTTTCTTTCATCCAGTTTAATAAGATCCAGCTTACAGGGATTATTTTTGCTTTCCATTTTTGTCTTTTTTATTTCTGATTGCTCACAGCTTAACTAAATCTTGACTAAACTTATGATGTAATTAATCATAACTAAATAGATAAATTTTAAATGCACTACTACTGGTAACTGATATGATGCTTTTCTGTTTATGAAGAAATAAACCATATTGTCAGTATCAACTCAGTTTCTAAGGAGTCACAGCAGCATATTTTTCCCCAAAGTGACCCAGAGAACACACAAAACATCTGTCCTCAACAGTTTTAAACTGTCCTTTGGCATTAGCTTGGCTTTCTCTCCATGTTATTCTTTTTTTAACTCAGAACAACTTTTTCCAGTCATCCAGAGGAATCTCCAGTAAAAACAGACAAGTCATGAGTTGATGTTCTTGATATTTTTAAGGTTAAATAAGCATTTTTATTTTGAGTAAATCAACAAAAGTTCCTACAGATTGCAGTGGAAACTACTGATTGAACAGAAACTTTGTCTCACATGCTTTATGAGGCTGCATATACATCTCAGTAAAAAGGAAAAGAAGGGCACAAGCCTTATTTTTCTTTGAATTACAGAAATAGTTTAATTCTAGCTATGCATTCAATAATACTCTCTTCTGCATCACAGTTTATCCTAGGATTTACACCCTCGTGTAAAAAGATCCCACATTTTCATGGATATACATGAGACCGAAAGTTTTAAAACATCCACATGGGAACAGACTCAGTGCCAGTGAACATGGATATTGCCAAGGAAGGGCTCAAATATCAAGAGGGAATGGTCAACAGTGGCTTAATGGATTACCATGTGGTCAAGTGAATTGAATCAAGCAAGAATTCCTTCCCCAGTTGGGCTGACCTGCTCTTGAAGTGAGACAGGTTTAATGTTGTCTACAGCAAGAACTAATTTTTTACTCCACTGTTCCTTCTTCCAGCTGCCGAATCAATTCGGGCCCCAGATAATACACTTTCAAAAATAATTTTACTTGAAGAATGACAGACTTGCATTGGGCTGTTGTTTCTGACTTCTGTTGGTCTTAAGTCAGCTCCAAATACACGAGAGAAATCTGGAGCAAGAGTTCCTGGAAATGAAAACATTAATTTCCTCCAATGAGCCTGAGAATTTAAAGAGAAAGAAAGGGTAGTCTAATGAAAAAAACCACTTCTTTTACTATTCTTCCCCCAATTTGGAGGAACTTAACAGCTGCAACTATTTACCATTTAGTAAAAAAATGGCCTTTTTGAAGGCAAATTTATTATTTTTTTAAAATGTTGCTTAATCCCTCTCCAATAAATTCACAGAGATCATGTGTTAATATAGGACCATGGATTTC